>CM074726.1:150629227-150824227 GCA_037306005.1 Rhinophrynus dorsalis
TAATGACATTTCAGTCGGCAGTGCTGCACAGGCAACCCTGTGTGTTTTTTTTTTTCCAAGCATCCCTGATTTAAATTAATATATGTTTACCTTAACCCCTTAAAGACCCATGACGTGCCAGGACAGTCGCGGCAGTTCGGCATTTAAGGACCAGTGACAGTCCTGGAACATCATTGAATTCAGGAGTCACCTCGTGACTGCACGCTGCGCAGGGACCCCTGAATCCATTGGGCAAATTTGAAAAAAAAAAAAATGCTCCGTTGTTCTTAACTGATGGCTGTGCACTGCACAGCTGGTCTTTAAGGGGTTAATCCATGGAGCCTGGAGAATCTAGACAGCAGGTTCAAGGCATACAGAGTTACGATAAGACTTTCATGTTGTAACAAATAGTTGATTTTGATAGAGCTTTCAAAATCACTTATAATTATCTTATCCAATTTTTATTTCAGACAATATTTTATGATATATTTAATTTTATTTATTTGTCTGTTTATGCAAATTAGATAGTGCTGGCTGGCATGTCAGACACATACTAACAGTCCACACTGCTCATTCTCCCACCAGCTACTCCCTGCCAACCAGTTCTAGCTAATGTGCATAAACTAACAATAAATAAAGCTTAATAGTTCATAACTGATTGAAATGAAACTGGCTAAATCACACATTTATTACAAAATTCCACTTTAAGAAAATAATACAAATATTTTTATTGCTATTATTAATAGTAATAATTATGTTTATTCTTCCATTAAAACATTCATTCAAGATTTCAATGGATCCCTAATGAAGATGGTGCAAAGCCAACGAACCCTACTAATGTTTTAATAAAAAAGAAAGACTATGAAAGGAATAGTAACCCTTTATTTGGACTGCACATGTTCTTCTACTGCTTAAAGGTATAGTAATACTTCATTTATGTAGGTTATGATATTGTAGGTATTAAATAAATAAACCAAAGCATCCATGTCTTTTTGCAGTAACCTTAATAGTTTAAGAGTAATCGCGATTTAAAGTTTACCCCTCCCACCCCTTTTAGCTACATCATCGCTGTAGCTATTAGGCTTGGATTCTGGTTTGTGGACCGGATGGAGCGTCTGGAGAGCCAAAATAGGAGTGGATACAAAGGAAATCTTCATGGCGGAAGTCTACAAAATGGGCACGGTTTGAGGCAGTAGACCATCGTCATGAAGATTTTCTTTGTATGCAATGCTATTTTGGCTCTCCAGACCCTCCATATAGTCCGCAGACCAGAATCCAAGTCTGACAGCTAGATCAGTGATGTACCTAAAAGGGACGGGACAGGTAAACTTTAGATCGTGATTACTCTTAAACTATGAAAGTTATGGCAAAAATACTAGATGCTTTGGTTTATTTAGTTATTACCTACAATACCATAGCCTCAAAAAATGAAGTATTACTATCTCTTTAAAGGGATAGTAATACATAATTTTTACAAATTTTCATCTTGTAGGTATTTAAAAAGTAAATGAAATGCCCAAAGTCCCATCTCTCAAACCTTTATGGTTTGAGAGATATTCACAGTCAGAGTTCCCCCCTCCCTCCCCTTCTCCTGACGTCAGCGCTCTAGCTGACTGCAGGGGAACCCGGTCCCTGGACAAGTGGAGGCTCTTCAGCAGAACCGAGATTGCGTTATTGGAAAATAAATCCTTCACTGGAACAGTCTACAAAGTGTGCTTGCAAACCAAGCACACTTTGTAGACCGTTCCAGTGATGGATTTCTTCTTCAATAATGCGATCTTGGCTCTGATGAAGAGCCTCCTCCGGTCCAGGGACCGGATTCCCCTGCAGTCAGATAGAGCGCTGACGTCAGGAGAAGGGGAACTTTCACAGTGAATATCTCTCAATCCATAAAGGTTTGAGAGATGGGACTGGGGGCATTCATTTATTTTTTAAATACCTACATGATGAACATTTGTAAAACTGATGTATTACTATCCCTTTAATAAGTAAAGTCTGATTACCTGTACTTTATTTCTTTTTCCAACCTCACATATTTGTTTACACATATGCTCAAAGGAAAAGTTCTGGGGCAAACCAACTGCAATATAGGGGGGAACTAAAAATTCAAATAATTCCCATAGATTTAAAGGGGATTTTAACACTAGCCTTTAAGGGGATTAAGATTCCCACTTAAATCAATGAGAATGTATAGTTCTTCCTTGTATAGCAAATGGTTTGCTCCAGAATTCCTCCACTTTCATTCTGATCACGCATTCCTGTCCCAGATCTGTTTCCAGAATGCTTTCTGTCATAAACTGTGAAAGGATACTGATACAATGTAGAAAAGAATCAACATATAAAGATACCTATTGATACAATGTAGAAAAGAATCAACATAAGATACCATATTGATACAGTGTAGAAAATAATCAGTGTGGCAGGGATAATGTTACATTGTATCACTGCTCTGATGGTCATGTGACAGAAACCCTAAAAGTTTAACCCTTTGCATTCCAGAGGGGTATACAATATATTGCTTTGTAATGTGTTGCATACACTTTTGGCACTCAACTGGTTGCAAAAAGATGAAAAAATAATAATACAAAGTACAGGCAATTTGACTTTACATATTATTATGCACGTTTAGAATATGTAAATTCAAAGTAAAGGGTTGCTATGCCTTTAATATTATTTTTTAACACTGATACGACCTTCCTGCAAACTCTAGACTGTTGGTTCTTGACAAGGGTGCTGTGACACTATGATATTCTATGGGCACCAGCTTAGGGCGTCACATCTTATCTTAGAAGACTTTGAGCAAAATGTGAATGTTCAGTTTCAAATATATATTTATGGAAATTGCTATCCACATTATGTTTTTTTTGTTTGTTTTTTTGTCATTCTGATTAATTCATATTCATGCAACTGCAGAGAAGGCTAAGAACTTGTGGTCTTGGGGGGGAGGCTGGGACCTCTTTAGCACTGAAGGGGTTAAATGCCTATTTAAATCAGTGAGAATTTGTATTTGTCCCCTGGGGTCTATAGGGTGAACCTCATATCCCTTAACCCTTTGAGTGCCAGAGGGTTACGCAGTGCATTGCTCAAAGGGTTAAAATCAGGGGCACTTATATAAAACACACACTGCACGGCTGCACTGTTTCCTGTGCAGTCCTGTAGAATAATGTTTTCATACCCGTCTCTGATTTAAAGGGAAATATGCACACTTTAGTTTGCAGTGGAATTTCACCACTTTTGTTTAGTACAAGAGCCTCATTATGTGAAATGTTTCCATCTTCCACGTTTCCCCTGGTAGTAACAGACCACACGAGCACTGACAGGAATAACAGAGAGTGCAGGGTGGAGGAACAGTGACAGTATGTGGAGTCGGTACAGGAATAGTAGAGATACAGTGCTGTAGTGTAGGATTTAGGAACAGTGACAGCCTAGTGTGTGGTAAGTACAGGAATAGCAGAGAGTGCTGTAGTGCAGGATGTAGGAACAGTGACAGTATGTGGAGTCAGTACAGGAATAGTGGAGAGTGCTGTAGTGCAGGATGTAGGAACAGTTACAGTATGTGGAGTCCGTACAGGAATAGTGGAGAGTGCTGTAGTGTGGGATGGAGGAACAGTGACAGTATGTGGAGTCAGTACAGGAATAGTGGAGAGTGCTGTAGTGCAGGATGGAGGAACAGTTACAGTATGTGGAGTCAGTACAGGAATAGTGGAGAGTGCTGTAGTGCAAGATGGAGGAACAGTGACAGTATGTGGAGTCAGTACAGGAATAGTGGAGAGTGCTGTAGTGCAGGATGGAGGAACAGTGACACTATGTGGAGTCAGTACAGGAATAGTGGAGAGTGCTGTAGTGCAGGATGGAGGAACTGTGACAGTATGTGGAGTCAGTACAGGAATAGTAGATAGTGCTGTAGTGCGGGATGTAGGAACAGTGACAGTATGTGGAGTCAGTACAGGAATAGTAGAGAGTGTTGTAGTGCGGGATGTAGGAACAGTGACAGTATGTGGAGTCAGTACAGGAATAGTGGAGAGTGCTGTAGTGCGGGATGTAGGAACAGTGACAGTATGTGGAGTCAGTACAGGAATAGTAGAGAGTGCTGTAGTGCAGGATGTAGGAACAGTGACAGTATGTGGAGTCATTACAGGAATAGTAGAGAGTGCTGTAGTGCGGGATGGAGGAACAGTGACAGTATGTGGCGTCAGTACAGGAATAGTGGAGAGTGCTGTAATGCGGGATGGAGGTACAGTGACTGTATGTGGAGTCAGTACAGGAATAGTGGAGAGTGCTGTAGTGCAGGATGGAGGAACAGTGACTATATGTGGAGTTAGTACAGGAATAGTAAAGAGTGCTGTAGTGCAGAATGTAGGAACAGTGACTCACAGTATATGGAGTACCTAAAGGAATAGTGGAAAGTGCTGTAGTGCAGGATGGAGGAACAGTGACAGTATGTGGAGTCAGTACAGGAATAGTAGAGAGTGCTGTAGTGCGGGATGGTGGAACAGTGACAGTATGTGGAGTCAGTACAGGAATAGTGGAGAGTGCTGTAATGCGGGATGGAGGAACAGTGACTGTATGTGGAGTCAGTACAGGAATAGTGGAGACTGCTGTATGCAGGATGGAGGAACAGTGACAGTATGTGGAGTCAGTACAGGAATAGTAGATAGTGCTGTAGTGCGGGATGTAGGAACAGTAAAAGTATGTGGAGTCAGTACAGGAATAGTGGAGAGTGCTGTAGTGCAGGATGGAGGAACAGTGACTGTATGTGGCGTTAGTACAGGAATAGTAGAGAGTGCTGTAGTGCAGAATGTAGGAACAGTGACTCACAGTATATGGAGTATGTAAAGGAATAGTGGAGAGTGCTGTAGTGCAGGATGGAGGAACAGTGACAGTATGTGGAGTCAGTACAGGAATAGTAGAGAGTGCTGTAGCGCAGGATGGAGGAACAGTGACTGTATGTGGAGTTAGTACGAGAATAGCAGGATGGGGCTGTAGTGCAGGATGGAGAAACAGTTACAATATGTGGAGTCAGTACAGGAATAGTGGAGAGTGCTGTAGTGCAGAATGGAGGAACAGTGACTGTATGTGGAGTCAATACAGGAATAGTAAAATGGGCTGTAGTGCAGGATGGAGGAACAGTGACAGTATGTGGAGTCAGTATAGGAATAGTGGAGAGTGCTGTGGTGCAGGATGGAGGAACAGTGACTGTATGTGGAGTCAGTACAGGAATAGTGGAGAGTGCTGTGGTGCAGGATGGAGGAACAGTGGCAACACAGTGTGTGGAGTCAGTACAGGAATAGTAGAGGGGGTGGTGGCATTACTATTTTAACAACAGGGCAAAGTGGGCAGCTGCCAAGAAGTCCACTGAAGGAAAGGGGAGCCCACAATCAGAAACTCTAATTCACAACAGACGTCCCAGTTTGGAGCTCTCTGTCCCTAACTCTATCCTGTGATCTGGGACACACTGTACAGTCTGCTCAATGTACGAAGATCAGTGGGGGAGATGTATAGAAAAATAATCTATGGCAGACACAGTCATGGGTTACCTCAGTGTGCGGTTTGTACTAGATTACATCTATAAAGATGTTCCCATGAGGTTTATACATGCCTACTAAGCTTAATAAAATAAAAGACTCAAACTGCAACTTTTCTGCAACTTTTTCCAGCATTGTGACATTTTCTACATATCTTACTATGATTACAACAAATATATAACGGTGGACAAATTAGGAGCAAAAATTGATCGTAACCCTTTGAGTGCCAGAGGGGTACGCAACACATTGCTTTGTACTGCGTTGCATATCCCTCTGGCATTCAAAGGGTTAAAACTTTAAAAAAATGCAACAATTTTTATCCATAGTCTGCAATTCTCACTATAGACACGCCCACAAATTAGGCCTTAAACCTGTTTTGGTGCACATGACGTCAAGAAGGGATTTTTTTATTCAAACAACTTTATACGTAAGTGCAGCCAATTGATATGGGAAAATAGCAGCAGATATATGTTTGTACTATATCATACATCTCCCCCAATGTGCAAAAACTCAGCATTATATGCAGATAGATGCAAAACCTCATTATTGTCTCAATCTACAGCAGTTGTAAGAGCTTAGAGTCTTATGTTCAAAGGAAAAGTGCATAAGTTCTGGGTCAGACCAGCTGCATTATAGGGGAGAACTAAAAAAAAATCTTATTGAATTAAATGGCAATTTTAACCCCTTGAATGCTAGAGAGGTTGCCACACGTTGCAAAGCAATGCTTTGGAGACCTCTCTATCATTCAAGGGGTTAATATCCACAATTAAATCAATGGGAATATGTGTAAGTTTTAGTTCGCCCCATAGTGTGATTGGTTTGCCCCAGAATGCTGACATTTAGCACTGTGATATCCCAGGTGTATTCTCAGCATTCTTTCAAGTTCATTTAAAGGGGAACTATCACCCCAACTAAAGTCCACCCCACCTTATTAGGCATCTAGCGATAAACTTAAAGCGGAACTTTCAGTACATACTTAGTCACCATGCATTCATTAAGTAGATGTCTTACCTTTAAAATATAGCCCAGTGTAAAGGAATCGTTCCTGTCTGGAGACCGGAACCCAGGCTACAGCGCAGACATCTGGTCTGTGTGCCTGCGCTGTCAGTTCCACTCTCCATTGAGTAGCAGTACAGTGCACCACATGGTTACCGGAAGGGACTGCCGGCACAGGCGCGGACTGCACTAACCTGCCCGTCAGTCCCCAAACCGGAAGGATTCCTTTACATTGGGCTATTTTTTAAAGGAAAAACATCTATTTCAGAGCTAGTTGCCATGTGTTTAATGAATGCATGGTAACTAAGTATGAACTGAAAGTTCTGCTTTAACAGTCAAACTTATGTAGAATAAAGACCACGATAGCCAGAAATCCTTCCCAGGCAACAGCGCTCTGGAGGCATCTGCACACCTGCGCCATCAGTCCCTTCCGGTGCCTTAAGGTACCATGCAACTCTTCCTAGAGGAGACCAGGACTGACGGCGCGGGCATGCAGATGTCTGTAAGCAAAGATGTCTGTGCTGTTGCCTGGCCGTCAGTGTCGGCTGAGGTAGGATTTCTGACTAACGCGGTCTTTATTCTACATAACAGTCTGATTGTTAAGCTTGTCGTTAGATGTCTAATTAGGTGGGGTGGACTTTAGTTGGGGTGATAGTTCCCCTTTAATGTAAATTCACAAACTGTGCTACACATACTCTTAGCAGAAGAGGAAAACAGATGTCGTTATGAATTAACCCATTGGATTATATAGAGGTCTACACTGTATAGCATTGCAATACTTTGGATTGCTCTCTAGCATCCCCGCTACTTAACACGTTGAGTGTCAGAGGGGTAAGCAATGTGTTGCGTACCCCTCTGGTACTCCAAGGGTTAAGGCATTCAAGGCTGATGCTGGCAGAGCGTGCACACTGGTATAAGCTGACCTCTGTAACCGGGGACACATAGGAAATAGGCATATTTCAGGACTGCACTAAAATCAAAGCAGCCCTGCAGCATGCATTTTTCATATGTGACACTGGTTAAAGGTGAGGTCTGGTCACCCTACCCTGGTATGAACTACAGCCATCATACTCTGTAGTGCCTACACTAAGCTGCAGCCACTGGCGTTACACATTAGTAGCAGGGTGCCTGCACTTCTTCCCTCATACAGTCACCCAGCTATTCCGACCTAACACTGGAATGCGTTCTTGCCCTACAAGTATCTCTGCTATTCCTGCAGTCAGTTCATATACACACAAGCATAGCTGCGCCGATGACCTGCTCCCAAGACCAATTTAACCCTTTGAATGCCATAGGGGTGCACAACACATTGCTTCGTAATGCATTGCATACCCCTCTGGCATAGGCTGACCAGATCTCACCTTTAACCAGGGAGACATAGGAAATAGCCATTTTGCAGTACTTCACTGAAATCAACGCAGTTCTGCAGTGTGCATTTCTCCTGTGCATCCCCGGTTAAAGGTGAGGTCTGGTAGTCTACTCTATACTTAAATTTACTTTTAAGTGCCAAGGTACTGGTGTCCACACATCCCTTTAAATCAGGGACATATACAAAACACGCATTGCTGGGTTGAACGGATTCATATGTAGTCCTATAGAATGGAGTTTTAATACGCGCCCCTGATTTAAAGGGATATGGGTCACCTGAACCTGCCTGCAGTACGAAGGACACTTACCTAAGCAAATCATTATTTTACACAAAATAAGAGACACATCACTATGTTATAGTCCTCCTTTGCATGGTGTTTAAACCCAATAAATGCTAGAGAGGCCTCCAACACATGGGGAGGGATACACTAAGGTGTGATAAAGAGGTTATAAATCGGAGATAACGTCTCCAGTGATATCACATCTCCAGTTTATATGTTGTTCTATGGAGCCTATGCACTAAGAGCTCCAACTTTGGAGATCTCAGTGTACAGTATCTATAGAATAAAATAGGAACTGGAGATGTGATATCACTGGAGACTTTATCTCCGATTTATCACCTCTTTATCACTCCTTAGTGCATAACCCCTATGGCTTTGCAGTGCGTTAGGGACCTCTCTAGCATTCAAGGGGTTAAAAATTACTATTTTTAATTATTCCTGATGGTGCAGCCGGTTAACCCTGTTCATCTCAGTACGTCAGTGCCAGAATGTAGCAGCTGAGTGGTGTCCACATTAGGGAGATGTAGGAGAGCTGCATGTCAGGACTGAGGTGTAAGGACAGAGGTATCTGAGTGGAATAGTTGATCGTGCTTTTTGGTCAGTAACAGCTGTGTACTCTCCCCCACACCCCACCGTTGTTCCTCTTCTCTGTTCTTGTGTAACTCAATTGCCCCCAGATCTTTCTATTGTGCCTGCGTAACACACACTGACTCAGCACACAGATGGCAAAGACAGATCTGCAGAGCATCTCTACCCATGCAGAGCATCTCCACCTACAAAGCATTGCGCTCTGCACACTCTGTGTCTTACGAGCAAAATAAATAAAATCAATTCCGGAGAAAATTAGCTGCACCATAGGGTAGGGATAAGAATTCCCAAACTTCCCAGTTGATTTAACCCTTTGAGTGCCAGAGGAGTACGCAATGCATTGCATATCCATTTGGCACTCAAAGGGTTTCATTATGCTTTTAATCCCCTGAATTCTAGACATATCTACAAAGCATAGCTTCACAATGTGTTGGAGACCTTTCTAGCATTCAAGGGGTTAAAAGCCCCATTTAATATATATATATATATATATATATATATATATATAATTTTTTTTTTTTTTTTTTTTTGCACCCTGTTATACTGGTGGTTTGGCCATTATTCTTCCTGCTGGTTCTTTTCTGGAGATCGTTGCTCCATCAATGACAGAAACTGTAATATGAAGCTGTCACTTTAATTTAATGAATTGTGCTACATTAGTCCTCATTTCTTTCCTTCTCACAAGGCCTTAAATCCCTGAAGGTCATACCAAACACTCTCCTTCTCTTCTCCTTATCTCCACCATCCTCAGCTCCTCCCTTCCAGCACCTCGGCTGATTTCAGCCCCCCTGCCCTGCCAGTTCCTCTGTTCTTTCCCCATTGCCCATGCCACTACCCCTCCCACCACTTTCAGCAGCTCTCCTCTTGCACCAGGACATGCCAAGCAATAGAGTGCAGGGTCCGCCAGACAGTTCAGAGTGGCCAGTGCCAACGAGGCATGATAAGCCGGAAAAAGCCTCTCTTCTAGCGCACAGCCTCCACCTTCTTCAGCTGAGCCTCCACCCACCAGGAACACTAAACTGCGTAGAAGCAGTAGGGCATGGTAGGGTCCATAACAGAGAAGTGCTACACAAGGGAGCCCCAGTGCCAACCGACGTACCCTCCTACGCTCCCTCTGCTCACATGAGGCACTACCTTTCAGTGCTCGGAGGAGTCCAGCATAACAAAGCAGCATGATGCCCCAGGGCAACAAGAACCCAGCCAGCACCCTCCCCACATTGGCAAGGGCAGCCCCCCTTCCAGACAGAGGATAGCTTTCATAGCAAAAGGTGTGGTTGTAGCGGTCCCGGTGGATGGCTTCTCCCATCAGAGGAGGGGCATTGGCTGCCAACTCAAGCACCCATATGAGTGCAGAGACAGCAGCAGCGGAGCGGATGGGCCGGGCTCCTGGGAACCTCAAAGGATGTGCTACAGCCAGGTAGCGGTCTGCAGAAACACAGGAGAGAAAGGCGGCTCCCACGTATAGGTTGGTGTAGAAGACAAAGCCAAAGAGGCGGCAGGCCCCTGGGCCGTAGCCCCACACATCCCGCCGTAGGTAATAGTCCGTCCAGGGAGGAAGTGCACAGATGAGTAGGAGGTCTGAGAGGGAAAGGTTAAGTAGGTACACACCAAGTTCTCTTCCCTTTCGCACCTGAAGCCATGCGGCCCAAAGGGCCAAGAGATTGGCAGGAAGGCCCAACACGAACACCACTGCGTACAGGGATGGGGGGAGCACACCGTCCAGGTCAGAGTCAACATTGCAGGCGTCCGGCGGAGTGAAATTAGACATGGCAGGGTTAGGGGGATGGAGGAGAAAAACTGCTAAGAGCAGGAATTACTCCAATCTCTCCTCTTTTCTTTCTCTCTCTCTCCCTTCCTCTCCGTTTTGCTCTCTCTCGTTTGCTTCCTCTCCCTCCTTCCTTCCTTCTCTCCTTCCCCAGGGGTGTAGTGTAGTACAGGCACTCAGTTGGGATGCACATTTTGGCTCATGGCTTCTCCTCTAATAATCCACACAGAACAGAAATAGTAATGTCTGGAAGAAAAACAGAATACTTATATAAGCTAGCTGTGCACAGCAGGGAGGCAGTGTAAGAGCTTGGGGGAGGCAGTGTGAAAGCTGTGGGGAGGCAGTATAAGGGCTAAAAGGGAGGCAGTGCAAGAGTGGGCAGGGAACAATGTGAGAGCAGGGTGGAAGCAGTGTAAGGGCTGCAGGGAAGCAGTGTGAGGAGAGAGGGGAGGCAATGTATGGGCAAGGAGGAAAGCAGTGCAAGAGCAGAGGGGAAGCAGTGTAAGAGGGAGATAATGTAAGATATGTAGGAAGCATTGGGAAACAAGGGAGAGGCAGTGTAAGGGCTAAGAGGGAAGCAGTGTGTGGAGAGAGGGCAGGCAGTATAAGGGCTAGGTGGGAAGCAGTGTGAGGAGAGAGAGGAGGCAGTGTAAGGGCTAGGAGGGAAGCAGTGTGTGGAGAGAGGGCAGGCAGTGTAAGGGCTAGGAGGGAAGCAGTGTGAGGAGAGAGGGGAGGCAGTGTAACGGCTAGGAGGGAAGCAGTGTGAGGAGAGAGAGGAGGCAGTGTAAGGGCTAGGAGGGAAGCAGCGCAAGAGAAGAGGGGGGAGACAGTGTGAGAACAGGGGAAACATTGTGAGAGCTGGGGGAGCAGTGTAAGAGACGAGGGGGCAGTGTGAGGGCTAGGAGGAAAGCAGTGTGAGGAGAGAGGGAAGGCAGTGTAAGGGCTAGGAGGGAAGCAGTGTGAGGAGAGCGGGAAGGCAGTGTAAGGACTAGGAGGGAAGCAGTGTGAGGAGAACGGGGAGGCAGTGTAAGGGCTAGGAGGGAAGCAGTGTGAGGAGAGCGGGGAGGCGGTGTAAGGGCTAGGAGGGAAGCAGTGTGAGGAGAGAGAGGAGGCAGTGTAAGGGCTAGGAGGGAAGCAGTGTGAGGAGAGAGAGGAGGCAGTGTAAGGGCTAGGAGGGAAGCAGTGTGAGGAGAGAGGGGAGGCAGTGTAAGGGCTAGGAGGGAAGCAGTGTGAGGAGAGGGGGAGGCAGTGTAAGGGCTAGGAGGGAAGCAGTGTGAGGAGAGAGAGGAGGCAGTGTAAGGGCTAGGAGGGAAGCAGCGCAAGAGAAGAGGGGGAGACAGTGTGAGAACAGGGGAAACATTGTGACAGCTGGGGGAGCAGTGTAAGAGACGAGGGGGCAGTGTAAGGGCTAGGAGGGAAACAGTGTGAGGAGAGAGGGGAGGCAGTGTAAAAGCTAGGAGGGAAGCAGTGTGAGGAGAGCGGGGAGGCAGTGTAAAAGCTAGGAGGGAAGCAGTGTGAGGAGAGAGGGGAGGTAGAGTAAGGGCTAGGAGGGAAGCAGTGTGAGGAGAGAGGGGAGGTAGAGTAAGGGCTAGGAGGGAAGCAGTGCAAGAGAAAAGGGGGGAGACAGTGTGAGAACAGGGGAAACATTGTGAGAGCTGGGGGAGCAGTGTAAGAGACGAGGGGGCAGTGTAAGGGCTAGGAGGGAAACAGTGTGAGGAGAGAGGGGAGGCAGTGTAAAAGCTAGGAGGGAAGCAGTGTGAGGAGAGGGGGAGGCAGTGTAAGGGCTAGGAGGGAAGCAGTGTGAGGAGAGAGGGGAGGTAGAGTAAGGGCTAGGAGGGAAGCAGTGTGAGGAGAGAGAGGAGGCAGTGTAAGGGCTAGGAGGGAAGCAGCGCAAGAGAAGAGGGGGGGGAGACAGTGTGAGAACAGGGGAAACATTGTGAGAGCTGGGGGAGCAGTGTAAGAGACGAGGGGGCAGTGTAAGGGCTAGGAGGGAAACAGTGTGAGGAGAGAGGGGAGGCAGTGTAAAAGCTAGGAGGGAAGCAGTGTGAGGAGAGGGGGAGGCAGTGTAAGGACTAGGAGGGAAGCAGTGTGAGGAGAGAGGGGAGGCAGTGTAAAAGCTAGGAGGGAAGCAGTGTGAGGAGAGGGGGAGGCAGTGTAAGGGCTAGGAGGGAAGCAGTGTGAGGAGAGCGGGGAGGCAGTGTAAGGACTAGGAGGGAAACAGTGTGAGGAGAGAGGGGAGGCAGTGTAAAAGCTAGGAGGGAAGCAGTGCAAGAGAAGAGGGGGGAGACAGTGAGAACAGGGGAAACATTGTAAGAGCTGGGGGAGCAGTGTAAGAGATGAGGGGGTAGTGTGAGAGCTGGGGAAAGGCACTGTAAAGTCTTGCAGGAGGCAGTATAAAAGCAGGAGAAAGTGTTAGAGCTGGAGGGAGAAAGTGTAAAAGGATAGTGGGAGGTAACATAAGAGCTGGGGGCAATTTAAGAGCTGGGGGAGGGGGAGGTAATGTAAATGTCCTGATTGGGACGTGGGAAAAAGTGCTTATGTGGTAGCAATATAAGTGCCCTGAACACTGGTGGGGTCGCCTGCCAAAAGCTGCCAGATAATGATGAGAATTGTCATTCAAAGTGATGGTCAGGCAGCTCAGTAGGAATTCTGGGTCCTTGTCAGGAAGGTGCAGCAGTTCTCCCTCTCCAGGCACCTGAGAGCAGGAAAGGGGTCCCTGTCTGGATTCCCCAGAAGCCATAAAGGAGCCCAAACCAAAGGACATTTGCATATGTAAAATGAGAGTCAAAGATGGTCAGCTAGGGACGAGTCTGAAAAGTACTGTAATGTGCTTTATAGGACATTATCCTTCCCAAGGTGTAATCTCTATTAGCTCCCAGACCAACTACCAAGTGCCAGGCAGAATCCAATGACCCCAGACGTATGTTTCTGCCTTTTGTGGGCCTCATCAGTGAGGCTGATGTATTAAAGTGATACTAATGTTTCACAAAAACAGCAGCTCCAATTAATCTTCATAGTATTTGGGCCATGGAGAGTGTTATTTCTGTATGGTCAGAATTGTAGTTCAAGAGTAATTGAATGATAAAGTATCCCCCTCCTGACCCTTTACCTAATGTGACACTGCTCCCCTCAGATGCAGAATCTGGTCCATAGACCAGACAGCTCACAGCAAGGGACAATCTTCTTACTGTGAGAACAATGAAAACCCTGCCCCATTGACAGTTTTTTCCCTTATCGTAATTGAAGATTGTCCCTCTCTGCAATCCACCTGGACACCACCCTTCTGTTCTGAGGTGAGCAGTGTTACATCAGTAAAAGGGGCGGGAGGGGGATACTTTATCATTCAATTACTCTTGAACTACAACTCTGACAGTATTGAAATAACACTCTCCATGGCCCAAATACTATGAAGATTAATTGGAGCTGCTTTTATTATGAAACATTACTACTCCTTTAAGGATTTCTAGAGTTAACAAATGCACCATAGGGGAACATAAATATTATCAACATTAAGTATAAAAAGCAGAGTCTCCGGGTCAGATCTGGAGGGTTGCAGGGGGTATCATCCGCAGTGAGGTGGTAGCCTTACATGTCATAATGATGCAAATACATCAATACACTTTGGGCCTTCTGCATAAAATAAATGAGGAGCACTTGTGAGGCTAACCAGTTGCACCATATAGGACAAATAAAACTTCCCATGAATTTAAATAGGTGATTTGACCCCTTGAATACTCCTCATTCTTTTGTGCCCTAACCGGCAGGTTCCTAATGAGTCACTTTGCAACATAACCCAAAGTGTGGGCTGTATTTACAAGGCTCCTTTATACTCTCCTATGGCCACAACCCCACCCTTCACTTAACTCCACCCCTTAGCTCCACCCACTGATGCCTGGAACAGAAAACACACTTAGGGTGCAATTCTGGAGCAAACCAACTGCACTATAGGGGTCAAATAAAAATTCCCCAAATTCCCAGTGATTTCAATGGGGCTTTTAATTCCTTGAATGCTCTGCAATGTATTGGAAACATCTTTAGCATTCAAGAGGTTATACATTCCATTTTAATCAATACGGATTTTAATTTCTCCCCTGTGGTGCAGTTGGTTTGCTCCAGAATTGCAGGTATTTAGATGATTGAGTTGCGCCTTTAGTCTACAACATGCAAGCAAAAAAAAAAAAAACCCTTGTAACCCCATGGTTGCTAGAGAGGTTTCCAATGCATTCCTTCACAATGGGGACCTCTCTGTCAGCCAAGGGGTTAACCCCTTGAGTGCCAGTAGGGTACGCAGCGCATTACAAAGCAATACGTTGCGTACCCCTCTGGCACTCAAAGGATTAAATAGCAACCAGTAATAACCAGTATACTGATGAATGAACCAGGTGCGGGCAAGGAGACCACTCCTTTGCTTCTCAATGCATTGGTTACCTCGCTGGCACTCAAAGGGTTAAAAAAGTGAGGCATATAAAATCTTCACTCTACAGGATTGCATAGGAATTATTGCAACCCTCCAGTGTGTGGGTTTTTTTTAGCGCCCTTCATTTAACCCTTTGAGCACCAGAGAGGTATCATAACTCTTTGGCACTCAAAGGGTTAAAATGATATGTGGTCACCCTAGGCAAGGTGGAGAGAGAGGGGCTGGGACTGTTTTAGTCACACCCACAACTCAGAATAGGGATGTGACCAGCACAGCAGAGACTCCTCCCCTCAAAACTTGGTGTTCTAAGTAGTTTCCTGCTCTGTCTAATGGGAACTGCAGCCCTGGGTTCAGCCTAATAGTGAACAATGTATAGTTATAATTGGCTTTTATAAGGGATGGGGTTACAAAGGGGATGTACAATGTACTGGATGTAGACAAGCTGTGAGTATGACAGCTGGGAATAGGGGATAACATTTTATAAGCACTCAAGCTCATGTACCAAATAAAGTGGAGCAATTCTGGTGCAAACCAGCTGCACCACAGTGTATAAATACAAGTTCCCTTTTCTTCAAATGCGGCTTTTAAAGCGGAACTGTCAGCTTTATAATATTGCCCCCCAATACATTAGTAATATAGGGATACACAAAGGAATAGTTGTATAATGGTGAATAAATCCACGTTATTGAATTAATTCAGCTTCTTCTGCAGGCATCCAGGGCACAGAGTTTACAAGAGAAGCTCTGTGCGCCTGCGCAGGCAGCAACTTCCATTACCTTAAGGTACCAAGGAACGTCTCCACCAATCCGGGCAGTGCATGGGACAGACAGTGCAGACTCAGAAGTGACTTTCCTCTAAGATGTCTGCACTGTTGTCCGCTGGATGCCTGCAGAATATGCTGGATTACTTCAATAATGTGGATTTGTTCACCATAATACAACTATTCATTTGCCTATAGCTATATTAGTAATGTATGGGGGGGCAATATCATAAAGCTGAAAGTTCTGCTTTAACCCACTGAATGCTAGAAAGGTCTCATTGTGAAGTAATGTGTTGGAAACCTCTCTAGCATTCGAGGGATTAAAGTCCCCATTTAAATCAGTAGGAATTTGGGGAATTTTATTTATTCCTTATGGTGCTGTTGCTTTGTACCAGAATTCCATTATTTTTCCTCAATACATCAGCCCCACTGAGGAGGAAGGTGCCGCGTGAATGAAGGGTGCAGGGTGATACCAACACCAAGAATGTTTACATCCCTAAACCCTCACCAAGAACATTTACACCACTATACCGCAAGCATTGTGAAGGCCTGTGGTGGCGGTATAGTGGTGTAAATGTACTTGGTGAGGGTTTAGGGATGTAAACATTCTTGGTGTTGGTATAATTATGTAAATGTACTTGATGAGGATGTAGTGGTATAGTCGTTCTTCATGAGGGTATAGTGGTGCAAACGTTCCTAGTGTGAGTGCAGTGGTATAAACATTTTTATTGAGGGTGCAGTCATGTAAATGTTTTTATGTGGGTGTAGTGGTGTAAACGTTCTTGGTGAGAGTGTAGTGTAGTGGTGTAAACATTCTTAGTGTGAGTGTGTTCTTCCGGCTTCCCCAGCCGATGAGCATGCACCCGCTCAATAGCCCGCTGCGTGCGGACGTATAGGTGGCTTGCTTCCTGCCTCTCACTTCCCCTCTCCCATTGGGCACAGTCCTGCAGACCTCCGCTGCTCTCTGGTATCCTGACCCGGCTTGTCTGACCTTCACTGCTGTCTGGTATCCTGACCCAGCTTGTCTGACCTCCACTGCTGTCTGGTATCCTGACCCGGCTTGTCTGACCTCCACTGCTGTCTGGTATCCTGACCCGGCTTGTCTGATCTCCGCTGCTCTCTGGTATCCTGACCCGGCTTGTCTGACCTCCACTGCTGTCTGGTATCCTGACCTGGCTTGTCTGACCTCCGCTGCTCTCTGGTATCCCAACCCAGCTTGTCTGACCTCTGCTGCTTCCTGATATCCTATCCGGCTTGTCTGTTTTCCCCTCTTCTGGCCTTAGGTCCTGGTTCACACGGTTCCCAGTTACTCCTGTCCTGGTTGCACCCCGGCTCAACTGGGGTGGAACAATCTGGTTTCGCGACCAGCACCTTTATCCAGCTTCGGCTGCAGCAAGGGAGTATCTGGCACGCCGCCATCGCACCCAAGCATTGCCCCCTAGAGTCAAACTCTAGCATCAACCAGTACCTAGGCTGCAAGGGTCCCCCCCCCCCCCCGGGACAGTGCGTGTGTAGGTGTGTGTCTGTTGGTGTATGTTTTGAGGTATGTGTGTAGGTGTCTGCCTGTAGGTGTATATGTTTGGAGGTGTGTGGGTGTTTAGGTATGTGTCTGTGAGTGTATATGTTTGGAGGTATGTGTGTAGGTGTCTGCCTGTAGGTGTATATGTTTGGAGGTGTGTGCATGTTTAGGTGTGTGTCTGTGAGTGTATATGTTTGGAGGTATGTGTGTAGGTGTATATGTTTGGAGGTGTGTGGGTGTTTAGGTATGTGTCTGTGAGTGTATATGTTTTGAGGTATGTGTGTAGGTGTGTGCCTGTAGGTGTATATGTTTGGAGGTGTGTGCATGTTTAGGTGTGTGTCTGTGAGTGTATATGTTTGGAGGTATGTGTGTAGGTGTTTATGTTTGGAGGTATGTGAGTGTATATGTTTGGAGGCGTGTGTGTGTATAGGTGTGAGTTTGTAGGGGTGTGTGTATATTTGGAGATGTGTGCCTGTGTAGATTTGTGTCTGTAGGTGTATATGTTTGGAAGTTTGTGTGTATGTAGGTTTGTGTCTGTAGGTGTATATGATTGGAGGTGTCTGCGTGTGTAGGTGTGTCTGTATGTGTATATGTTTGTACGTAGGTATGTGTGTGTGTGTGTGTGTGCGCGCGTGTGAGTGGTGATGTTTGAAGAGATGTGTGTATGTAAGTGTATATGTTTGGAGGTAGGTGTGAGTAGTGATATTTGAAGAGTTGTATGTGTGTGTCTGTAAGTGTATATGTTTGGAGGTAGGTGTGAGTGTCAAGGTTTGAAGAGTTGTATGTGTGTGTCTGTAAGTGTATATGTTTGGAGGTAGGTGTGAGTGTCAAGGTTTGAAGAGGTGTGAGTGTGTGTCTATAGGTGTATATGTTTGGAGGTAGTTGTGAGTAGGGTTGCCACCCAGCCGGTATTTTACCGGCAGGCCGGTAAAAAATTGGCTTCTGTCCAATGTTAAGTCTATGGAGGGAATGCCATGGCCGGTATTTCTTTGGATAAAAAGTGGCAACCCTAGGTGTGAATGTGTGTGAGTGAGTGGCGATGTTTAAAGAGTTTTGTGTGTGTGTGTCTGTAGGTGTATATGTTTGTAGGTAGGAAAGGTATATGTGTGTCTGTAGGTGTGTATATCTTTGGAGGTAGGTGTGAGCTGTGTGAGTGGCAGTGTTTGAAGAGTTTTGTCTGTGTGTGTTTGTCTGTAGTTGTATATGTTTGGAGGTAGGTGTGAGTGGCGATGTTTGGAGAGGTATGTGTGTGTCTGTAGGTGTATATTTTTGGAGGTAGGTGTGAGTGTATGTGTGAGTGGTGATGTTTGAAGAGTTTTGTGTGTGTGTCTGTAGGTGTATATGTTTGGAGGTAGGTGTGTGTGCATGTGTAGGTGTATATGGTTGGAGGTAGGTGTGAGTGTTTGTGAGTGGGATTGTTTGAAGAGGTATGTGTGTGTGTGTATGTGTATATGTTTGGAGGGAGGTATGTGTGTGTGGGTGGGTGTATATGTTTGGAGGTAGGTATGTGTGTGTGTGTGTATATGTTTTTGAGGTAGGTATGTGTGTGTGTATAGGTGTATATGTTTGGAGGTGGGTATGTGTATGTGTGTGTGTGTGTGCGTGTGTAGGTGTATATGTTTGGAGGTGGGTATGTGTATGTGTGTGTGTGTAGGTGTATATATTTGGAGGTAGGTATGTGTATGTGTGTGCGTGCGTGTGTAGGTGTATATGTTTGGAGGTAGGTATGTGTGTGTGTGCGTGTGTAGGTGTATATGTTTGGAGGTAGGTGTGTGTGTGTGTGTGTGCGTGTGTGTAGGTGTATATGTTTGGAGGTAGGTATGTGTGTGTGTGCGTGTGTAGGTGTATATGTTTGGAGGTAGGTGTGTGTGTGTGTGTGCGTGTGTGTAGGTGTATATGTTTGGAGGTAGGTATGTGTGTGTGTGTGCGTGTGTAGGTGTATATGTTTGGAGGTAGGTGTGTGTGTGTGTGTGTGCGCGTGTGTAGGTGTATATGTTTGGAGGTAGGTATGTGTGTGTGTGTGTGTGTAGGTGTATATGTTTGGAGGTAGGTATGTGTGTGTGTGTAGGTGTATATGTTTGGAGGTAGGTATGTGTGTGTGTGTAGGTGTATATGTTTGGAGGGAGATGTGAATGTGTGTGAGTGGAGATGCAGTGGAAGGTGCTGGTGTCAGCTGGCTTGTGATCTTGGTTACTCTGTCTAGACACATTGCCTAAAGAGAGTGCTCTCCTTTGACTGTCTCTCTCTGTGACACCTCATTAACATCGGTCATGGGAGAAAGAGAGATGGAGATAGGATGAAGAGAGGAGAGGGTAAAGGAAGAGGTGGGGGGAGCAAGCAAGAAAGAGAGAGAGAGAATTGTCAGTGACTAATTGACTGTCCGTTTTGCATATAAATATTTACATACTCAGCGCGATTAGAGTGTGAGCCACAGGGGGGAGAAAGCAACTTGGTTAGATGAGAGAGAAGGAGGGGGGAGAGCTGGGCTGTGAGTAGACAGTATAGAAGTAAGAGAATGCCGAACTGTGAGGAGAGAGTGCAGGAGTGTGAGAAGGTGAGGAGAGAATGAAGGAGTGTGAGGAGAGAGTGCAGGACTGTGAGGCAAAAGTATAGAGAGAGCAGAATTGTGAAGAGTGAACATAGGACTACCAGGAGAACAAGAGAGGTAAGAGAAAGAAAGAGGAGGAGAGAGGGTAAATGGATGAGAGTACAGGACTGCAAGGAGACAGGGTAAAGATAAGAGACAGCAGGACTGTGAGGAGAGAGGGTAGAGGTAAATGATTGTGAGGAGAGAGGGGTACATGTAATAAACTGTAAGGAGAAAGGGTAGAAGTAATAGACTGTGAGGAGAGAGGGGTACAGGTAATAGACTGTAAGGAGAAAGGGTAGAAGTAATAGACTGTAAGGGGAGAGGGGAGAGGTAATAGACTGTAAGGAGATGGAATAGAGGTAATAGACTGTGAGGAGAGAGTGGTACAGGTAATAGACTGTAAGGAGATGGGGTAGAGGTAATGGACTGTGAGGAGAAAGGGTAGAGGTAATAGACTGTAAGGGGAGAGGGGTACAGGTAATAGACTGTATGGAGATGGGGTAGAGGTAATGGAGTGCGAGGAGAGAGGGGTACAGGTAATAGACTGTAAGGAGAAAGGGTAGAAGTAATAGACTGTAAGGGGAGAGGTAATAGACTGTAAGGAGATGGAATAGAGGTAATAGACTGTGAGGAGAGAGGGGTACAGGTAATAGACTGTAAGGAGATGGGGTAGAGGTAATGGACTGTGAGGAGAAAGGGTAGAGGTAATAGACTGTAAGGGGAGAGGGGTACAGGTAATAGACTGTATGGAGATGGGGTAGAGGTAATGGACTGCGAGGAGAGAGGGGTACAGGTAATAGACTGTGAGGAGAGAGGGGTACAGGTAGTAGACTGTGAGGAGAGAGGGGTACAGGTAATAGACTGTGAGGAGAAAGGGTAGAGGTAATGGACTGTATGGAGATGGGGTAGAGGTAATGGACTGTATGGAGATGGGGTAGAGGTAATGGACTGTGAGGAGAGAGGGGTACAGGTAATAGACTGTATGGAGATGGGGTAGAGGTAATGGACTGCGAGGAGAGAGGGGTACAGGTAATAGACTGTGAGGAGAAAGGGTAGAGGTAATGGACTGTATAGAGTTGGGGTAGAGGTAATGGACTGTGAGGAGAGGGTAGAGGTAATAGACAGCATAACTCTGAGGAGAGGGTTAGAGGTAAGAGACAACAGTACTGTGTGAAGAGAGTGTGGAGGTAAAAGACAGCAGGACTGTGAGGAGAGAGGTAAGAGACAACAGTACTGTGTGAAGAGAGTGTGGAGGTAAAAGACAGCAGGACTGTGAGGAGAGAGGTAAGAGACAACAGTACTGTGTGAAGAGAGTGTGGAGGTAAAAGACAGCAGGACTGTGAGGAGAGAGGTAAGAGACAACAGTACTGTGTGAAGAGAGTGTGGAGGTAAAAGACAGCAGGACTGTGAGGACAGCTTATAGTTTACAGGGTTTGGGGGGTGAGAGTGAATAATTACAAGTAGATAGAATGGTTGTGACTGTGAGAAAGTGCAGGTGATAGAATATTTCTGTATAAAGAGGATGGACAGAAACTACGTAAAGTGACTGGTGATAGACACAGGCAGATAGATAGACAGACAGACGGGCAGATAGAAAGTTATTTCAGATATGGACCTCACAAATATTTCTTAAAGGGGCACAAAATAGAGTCAAGCATATGAATACATATTTGATGTAACTCTTCATTTCTCTTTTAAAACACCTTCTTAATCCTCTTTTTCTCAAAAAGGAATTATCACTGATTGTAATTACTCAAATATAACAAATAGCAGATATATATGTGTGTCTGTCCGTCATCTGTCTGTCTTTATCTATCTCTCGCTGATATCTATATATCTATCTGTCTGTCCTGTCTGTCTGTTTCTCTCTCTGTGTCTGTCTGTCTATCTATCTATCTATCTATCTATCTATCTATCTATCTATCTGTGTCTATCTGTCTATCTATCTGTCTGTCTGTCTAGCTATCTATATAGCTATCTACCACTCTGCATATCAACACCCACCTTGTGTATAGTTTCCAGAGTGTTGTCTGTGACTTGCAGAGCGTAGTTTGCAGTTTGCAGAGTGTTTTCTATAGTTTGCGGAGCTTTTTGTGCAGTTTGCGGAGCTCTGTCTGTAGCCTGTGAACTCTTTCTGTAGGCAGCGGATCGGTGTCCATCCAGTGCACAGTGTGGAGTGTGCATTACACAGCCGGCACAGAGGTTTGGCTTCTGAAAGGGAGCAAGAGCACTAGGGGCTGGGCTAACAATTAACCTTGCAGTGAGCAGAACCATGCAAAGACTGCATGCAGAACATGATGTCCTACAGAGCATAAGCCATCAACCCACTACTCCCCTTTTCATGGAACATATGGGTAAAGTTTGAAACAATAGACCTTATGTATAAAAGTGGTTGGGGTAAACCAACTGCTTTATGGGGCACAAATAAAATTATACAGATTGACGTAACAGGATTTTTTATTCCCTTGAATGCTAGAGGGGTCTCCAACACATTACTTTGCAATGCGTGAAGACCTCTCTAGCATTCAAGAGGTCAAGTTTCATTTAAATCAACTGGGAATTTTATTTCTCCCCCGTGAAATGTTGCTCATAGTAACATTGTTGATGAGGTTGAAAAAAAACGTGAGTCCATCAAGTTCATCCTCATTCTCCTTCTTTGATCCATGTTCTGCCATGGGTAAAGCAGGAAGTGGCACTGACAGTGTTCTTTTATTGTGGGAGTGGGTGGAGAGCAAGCTCTCAGTACCAGCCTGGTATCTTATTCAGCCATGCTAGTAGGAAAAGCACATAAGAGAAGAAGTGCATAGAGTAGAGATCTCACTGCTTGTATGCACACAGACAGGACTTCTACCTCTGTATTTCTGTACACACTCAGACAAGCAGGACCTATACAGTGTAGGGATCTTACTGCTTGTACACATTCAGACAAGCGGGACTTCTACAGTGTAGGGATCTTACTGCTTGTACACACTCAGACAAGCGGGACTTCTACAGTGCAGGGATCTTACTGCTTGTACACACTCAGACAAGCGGGACTTCTACAGTGTAGGGATCTTACTGCTTGTACACACTCAGACAAGCGGGACTTCTACAGTGCAGGGATCTTACTGCTTGTACACACTCAGACAAGCAGGACCTCTACAGTGTAGGGATGTTACTGCTTGTACACACTCAGACAAGCGGGACTTCTACAGTGCAGGGATCTTACTGCTTGTACACACTCAGACAAGCGGGACTTCTACAGTGCAGGGATCTTACTGCTTGTACACACTCAGACAAGCGGGACTTCTGCAGTGTAGGGATCTTACTGCTTGTACACACTCAGACAAGCAGGACCTCTACAGTGTAGGGATCTTACTGCTTGTACACACTCAGACAAGCAGGACTTCTGCAGTACAGGGATCTTACTGCTTGTACACACTCAGACAAGCAGGACCTCTACAGTGTAGGGATCTTACTGCTTGTACACACTCAGACAAGCGGGACTTCTGCAGTGTAGGGATCTTACTGCTTGTACACACTCAGACAAGCAGGACTTCTGCAGTACAGGGATCTTACTGCTTGTATACACTCAGACAAGCAGGACTTCTGCAGTGCAGGGATCTTACTGCTTGTACACACTCAGACAAGCGGGACTTCTGCAGTACAGGGATCTTACTGCTTGTACACACTCAGACAAGCGGGACTTCTGCAGTGTAGGGATCTTACTGCTTGTACACACTCAGACAAGCAGGACTTATACAGTGTAGGGATCTTACTGCTTGTACACACTCAGACAAGCAGGACTTCTCTCTTTGCCTTTCTAAACAACATAGAGATATCATTGCTGGCACAGACACAAGATAAGCAGGACTTCTCCCCTCTGTCTTTCTGTACAACTTAGAGATTTCACTGCTTGCACACACACAGAAAAGAAGGACTTCTCCCTCTGCCTTTGTATTCAAATTAGAGATCATGTTGCTTATACACACTCAGACAAGCATGTTTTTCCATTTGCCTTTCTGTACATTGATTGTGTGCACACACACACACACACACACACACACACACACACACACACACACACACACACAGTAAGACAAGTAGGGCTTCTCTCTCTACCTCTATGTACAACCGTAGAGACATCACTGCTTGTACACATACAGACAAGCAGGACTCTTCCCTCTGTCTGTTTGTACAACTTACAGATATCACTGCATGTAAACACAGACACACACATATACAAACACACACACACAAGCAGGTCTTCTGCCGCTGTTAGTTTAAATTGAAGAGTTCACTGGTTGTATACACACACAAATACACACAGACAAGCAGGACTTCTCTCTCTGCCTTTCCGTACAGCTTAGAGATCTCACTGCTTGTATACAGGCAAAATGTACTTCTTTCTCTGCTTTTCAGTACAACTTAGACATCACACTGCTTGTACACACACAAGAGGAGCAGGACTTCTCCCTCTACCTTTCTGTACAACAGAACTTCGTCTACCTTTTTATATGATGTAGATATAGAGATCTTACTCCTTATACCCACCCACACAAACAGGGCTGGATTTACATCTCAGGTGCCCCTAGGCAAGGAACTCTGTGTGCCCTTAGCTCCACCCATAGCCACACCCCTAGTCATCATATGACCCCACCCCCTGTCCTATCCACTATTACATGGCACAGAAAATACCCTTGGCTTATAACAACAAAGGACTCAAAAAAAAAGCTTTAACCCCTTGGTTGCTACGGAGGTCGAGATCTCTGTAGCACCCAAGGTGTTAAATAATATCCTGCAAAAGTGTGTAAAACTGGTGCAGGGGCATTGAGATTGTTCTAGCTACACCCACAATTCAGAATGAGAGTGTGGCTAGCACAGCTGAGTCTCCCATCAAAATTTGGTACCCTAGACAGTTGCCTACTGTGCCTAATGGGAAATCCATCCCTTCACACATAAGCAGGACTTCTAACTCTGCCTGTCCAGTAGAAATGACACCAACTTAGAAATGAAAGGATCAGTAAACTGGTGCAGATCACACAGTAAGTAATACAGGACTCTCTCACCCTGAGAATGTGTCCCTTCATCCTGAGGTACGAACCAATATCCTGAGAGGTCCCAGGTACATGTTGATTGCCATATATGGTCCTCAAGGGGTTAAAGGGGTATGGTCAACTTACAGATTGATGAAAAAGGAACACAAACCTAAAAATGTACCATTTGTAAAAAATATTCTAGATCCATAAACTGTAATTCCAGACTTACTTTTCTACTGTTTGTGAACCATTTAACTCATTTTCTTTAAAGGGGAAAATAAACCTCCTAATAATAAGTCCCTATTTACTTAAGTGTGTCCAGAAAATCCTAATGGCCCTAACAAATGTTGTCATTGCTACTTTGTTCAAGAGATAGCATCTTTAATCAATCCTGGATGTCATGTCCATGGAGGTACCAGCAGGTCAGGACACCAGACCACAAATGCTGCTCAGTCAACAGGACAGTCTTCACCCTTTAAAGACCAGAGGAGTGAGCATTAGAGTGACTACATTTTCTTTCTGCCATTCAGGGACACAACCGAGATGAGACTGGCAGAGCACTTCTCCTCAGTGACAACATTAGATGGCATTGCACAAGATGCGCCCTCTTCAGAACACCAGAGAGTGCAGAACTCTAGAGGGAGAAGTGCCCACTGCCTGATGTGACAGCTCCTGTATGATGTCAGGACGTTGGCTCAGTTATCCCCCAAGTGTCTGGAACTCTAACTGCAGGACATTTTGTTATAAATCAGCACTGGCTGCACTGTGTATCTGAGTAGTCTGTGTTCTGGAGACTTCATTCAGAGAGTCTATGTTGTTCCAGAAGGGTGCTTCACAGAACCCAGGAAACTCACTTAAGGTAAGGGACTGTCCTGGGCAATCAGGGATATGTGGTCACTTTTCAATCTGATTCATGCCCTGTTGATCCTTAAAAGGGATAAGCAGGCTCTGTCAGCTTCAATTTGAAAAAACTACCAGGAACTGTCATGTCTGTCTCAGCAGTCCTGACACCTAGGACTGACTGATGATATCTCTTGAACATACACAGAAGGGCAGGATTCACTGGGGCTATCCAAATGTTCTAGCATTTATTAAGGTAAGTGGAGGTTATTATTAAGATCTGCTACTGATCCTTTAATGTTGTATCCTAAAGTATATATGTTCTATAGTCATCCCTGGGAACTCTCTGGATATGACCTGGAGACTCCAGTTTTATATGTAACTAGTTGAAGAGCCCGTTACACGGGCCACAGTGCCACTGCCAGCGTCCACGCAATGGCTGATACAGAGATTGATGCTTCGGAGCACCCCGCTCTGTATCATCCTTGTCACGGGCAGTCTCCTACTGTGCATGACTGTGTCGTTACACACGTTTTAGCGATTTATTATATAGGATTACCAGGTCTCTGGGGACAAAGGCTGATTCTCAGGATTCAGCGATTTCCCTTGTAACTCCACACATTTCACTGCCAGTTCCAATCACTCTCCAGCCCTGTTCTTCCTACTCTCTTCCCATATTAAGGGCAAATCCCACCTCCTCTCCTCTAGGATCATTACATGTCTCGGATTGCCCAGGACGGGCCTGGATTTTAAATGTGTGTCCCATTGGAGGGGCAACCCCATTATGGGACAATACAAAATCCCAGAATGAAGACTCCAGACTTTATGACATAAATCACGTAATATGGACACATCCACCCCCAGACCTTAGAGGACCTCTGCAGGCTTGGGACAAGGCAGTGCCTAGGTGTTTCTACAGAGTGCTAAGCCATATTGCCCAAAAATAATAGAAATTTGTGTTGCATTCCCCTCTGGTAACATAGGGTTAATAAAATGTGTGGTGGGGAGATTTTATTTATTAAAGTGGAAAATAAACTTTATAATAACTTGGGTTATATTGAAAGAGCATTCAAAGTCACTTACTGTTATGTTAGCCATTCTTTTAATTTAAATATACACTACATTTTGCTTTATTTGTTTGACAGTTTATGCAAATTAGGCAGCACTGACTGGCACAGCCCAATGTGTCAGATACTAGCGTTTCACTCCCCCTCCCATCTGCCACTTCCTACAAGGAATTACTGGCTGATGGGAATAAACTGATATATAACTAAAGCTAAAGATCTCCAAAACTATAATTTTAAATAAAGAATGGCTAACACACACACACACGTAGTCACCAAGTTATTATAAAGTGTTAGTTCCACTTTAATGTTAACCCCTCAGTGCTTTTCTAGACTGTCTTGCAAGAAATGAATTAAGCTAACACTGTGCATTTCAAATTGCCAAAGAGGGACACTTGTGTTTTAGGGGGTGTTTCTATGGGTATGACTGGTGGGCGGGGCATTACCAAGAAATTATAGGCTATTTCATGACCTATTGATACCTCATTGTGTAACCTAATCAATGACTTATAACAAGACCAAAGTATTTTATTTACATAAACTAATTTATACACACATACACTGAAGCTTAAACAAACAGTAATGTGAGTTTTATTGCTGTGGAGCAATGTGAGGCACTTATATACACTTACATACACACCGCATAGTCTAATCTCCTAATAAGAGAGACATCAGGGTGGAAAAGAGGGACAGAGGGATTTGGGTCTAAAAGAGGGTTTGTCCCTCCTAAAGAGGGACACTTGGGATATATGATGTACTTTGGTTTTTTTTTAAATGAAAGTATTTTCCCAGGAAGGATGCACTGACATTGTCTCTCTTTTCAAGTATGTCCTGGGTACTTCCTGAGGTCTGAACAGGTCCTACAGCTGTACTTATATCTAGAATATGTAACAGAAAAATACATTCATGTTAGATCACTAAAATATAATCCTACACTTGCTTTTGTATTTCATGTAAAAACTGCCCTATTCAGACAATATTTGGTTAATTTTGTTTGTGTTCATTGTTAGAAGAGAGAGAAAAGATGGCTCTGGGATCAGTACCCACTGCATGGAATTCAGAAAAGCTGTTACCTTATCTTGGGACGTTTACAGATAATATAGCACTTATCACTTCTCAGGCACCAAACCAGATTGCTACGGTAATGTAAAGTGGCAGGGAACAGCTGTCCTGGAGGGCAAATGGAGAACTAGATTTTATTCCTTAGAAAACAAATAGTGAATTTTAGAGATGTAAGCATGGGGGTACAATATATTTAACATTTTGACTCATTACAAGGCAATGTGTTGGATAACCCTCTAGTGCTCAAAGGGTTAATGTATACAGAGTTGGATTCCCAATAGGCAGAGCAGGGAGCTGCCTAGAGCTCCAAATATTGAGGGGCGAGGCCTCTGCTGTGCTGGCCACACCCATATTCTGAATTATCGGTGTGGTCAGAGCAATCTCCATGTCCTTGCACTAGTCCTGTATCACTTTATAGGCTATTATTTAATCCCTTGGATGTTAGAGAGATCTATAATCCATTGCGGAGCAATTCTTTGGAGATCTATCTAGCATTGCTCCCAAGTGTCCCTCTTTAGGAGATATTAGGGGTCCATACCTTCCAAGTGTCCCTCTTTAGGAGATAGAGATCCATACCTCACATGTGTCCCTCTTTAGGAGATATTAGAGAGCCATATCTCCCAAGTGTCCCTTATTAGGAGGGACAGTCCCTCTTTGAGACCCAAATCCCTTCTGTCCCTCTTTCCCACCCTGGTGTCCCTGTGTTTAGGAGATCAGACAGTGTGGTGTGTATATAAGTGTATCACTCTGATGTCCCTGTGTTTAGGAGATCAGACTGTGTGGTGTGTATATAAGTGTATCACCCTGGTGTCCCTGTGTTTAGGAGATCAGACAGTGTGGTGTGTATATAAGTGTATCACCCTGGTGTCCCTGTGTTTGGGAGATCAGACTGTGTGGTGTGTATATAAGTGTATCACCCTGGTGTCCCTGTGTTTGGGAGATCAGATTGTGTGGTGTGTATAGAAGTGTATCACCCTGGTGTCCCTGTGTTTAGGAGATCAGACTGTGTGGTGTGTGTATAAGTGTATCACCCTGGTGTACCTGTGTTTAGGAGATCAGACAGTGTGGTGTGTATATAAGTGTATCACCCTGGTGTCCCTGTGTTTAGGAGATCAGACTGCGCGGTGTGTATATAAGTATATCACCCTGGTGTCCCTGTGTTTAGGAGATCAGACTGTGTGGTGTGTGTATAAGTGTATCACCCTGGTGTACCTGTGTTTAGGAGATCAGACTGTGTGGTGTGTATATAAGTGTATCACCCTGGTGCCCCTGTGTTTAGGAGATCAGACTGTGTGGTGTGTATAAGAGTATCACCCTGCTGTCCCTGTGTTTAGGAGATCAGACTGCGCGGTGTGTATATAAGTATATCACCCTGGTGTCCCTGTGTTTAGGAGATCAGACTGTGTGGTGTGTGTATAAGTGTATCACCCTGGTGTACCTGTGTTTAGGAGATCAGACTGTGTGGTGTGTATAAGAGTATCACCCTGGTGTACCTGTGTTTAGGAGATCAGACTGTGTGGAGTGTGTATATAAGTGTATCACCCTGGTGTCCCTGTGTTTAGGAGATCAGACTGTGTGGAGTGTGTATATAAGTGTATCACCCTAGTGTCCCTGTGTTTAGGAGATCAGACTGTGTGGTGTGTATAGAAGTGTATCACTCTGTTGTCCCTGTGTTTAGGCGATCAGACTGTGTGGTGTGTGTATAAGTGTATCACCCTGGTGTCCCTGTGTTTAGGAGATCAGACTGTGTGGAGTGTGTATATAAGTGTATCACCCTAGTGTCCCTGTGTTTAGGAGATCAGACTGTGTGGTGTGTATAGAAGTGTATCACTCTGTTGTCCCTGTGTTTAGGCGATCAGACTGTGTGGTGTGTGTATAAGTGTATCACCCTGGTGTACCTGTGTTTAGGAGATCAGACTGTGTGGAGTGTGTATATAAGTGTATCACCCTAGTGTCCCTGTGTTTAGGAGATCAGACTGTGTGGTGTGTATAGAAGTGTATCACTCTGTTGTCCCTGTGTTTAGGCGATCAGACTGTGTGGAGTGTGTATATAAGTGTATCACCCTAGTGTCCCTGTGTTTAGGAGATCAGACTGTGTGGTGTGTATAGAAGTGTATCACTCTGTTGTCCCTGTGTTTAGGCGATCAGACTGTGTGGTGTGTGTATAAGTGTATCACCCTGGTGTACCTGTGTTTAGGAGATCAGACTGTGTGGAGTGTGTATATAAGTGTATCACCCTAGTGTCCCTGTGTTTAGGAGATCAGACTGTGTGGTGTGTATATAAGTGTATCACCTTGGTGTCCCTGTGTTTAGGAGATCAGACTGCGCGGTGTGTATATAAGTATATCACCCTGGTGTCCCTGTGTTTAGGAGATCAGACTGTGTGGTGTGTATAAGAGTATCACCCTGGTGTCCCTGTGTTTAGGAGATCAGACTGTGTGATGTGTATATTAGTGTATCACCCTGGTGTCCCTGTGTTTAAGCGATCAGACTGTGTGGTGTGTGTATAAGTGTATCACCCTGGTGTACCTGTGTTTAGGAGATCAGACTGTGTGGAGTGTGTATATAAGTGTATCACCCTGGTGTCCCTGTGTTTAGGAGATCAGACTGTGTGGTGTTTATAGAAGTGTATCACTCTGTTGTCCCTGTGTTTAGGCGATCAGACTGTGTGGAGTGTGTATATAAGTGTATCACCCTGGTGTCCCTGTGTTTAGGAGATCAGACTGTGTAATGTGTATATAAGTGTATAACCCTGGTGTCCCTGTGTTTAGGAGATCAGACTGTGTGGTGTGTATAGAAGTGTATCACCCTGATGTCCCTGTATTTAGGAGATCAGACTGTGTAGTATGTATATAAGTGTATAACCCTGGTGTCCCTGTGTTTAGGAGATCACACTGTGTGGTGTGTATAGAAGTGTATCACCCTGATGTCCCTGTATTTAGGAGATCAGAATGTGTGGAGTGTGTATATAAGTGTATCACCCTGGTGTCCCTGTGTTTAGGAGATCAGACTGTGTGGTGTGTGTATAAGTGTATCACCCTGGTGTACTTGTGTTTAGGAGATCAGACTGTGTGGAGTGTGTATATAAGTGTATCACCCTAGTGTCCCTGTGTTTAGGAGATCAGACTGTGTGATGTGTATATTAGTGTATCACCCTGGTGTCCCTGTGTTTAAGCGATCAGACTGTGCGGTGTGTGTATAAGTGTATCACCCTGGTGTACCTGTGTTTAGGAGATCAGACTGTGTGGAGTGTGTATATAAGTGTATCACCCTGGTGTCCCTGTGTTTAGGAGATCAGACTGTGTGGAGTGTGTATATAAGTGTATCACCCTGGTGTCCCTGTGTTTAGGAGATCAGACTGTGTGGTGTGTGTATAAGTGTATCACCCTGGTGTACTTGTGTTTAGGAGATCAGACTGTGTGGAGTGTGTATATAAGTGTATCACCCTAGTGTCCCTGTGTTTAGGAGATCAGACTGTGTGGAGTGTGTATATAAGTGTATCACCCTGGTGTCCCTGTGTTTAGGAGATCAGACTGTGTGGAGTGTGTATATAAGTGTATCACCCTGGTGTCCCTGTGTTTAGGAGATCAGACTGTGTGGTGTGTGTATAAGTGTATCACCCTGGTGTACTTGTGTTTAGGAGATCAGACTGTGTGGAGTGTGTATATAAGTGTATCACCCTAGTGTCCCTGTGTTTAGGAGATCAGACTGTGTGATGTGTATATTAGTGTATCACCCTGGTGTCCCTGTGTTTAAGCGATCAGACTGTGTGGTGTGTGTATAAGTGTATCACCCTGGTGTACCTGTGTTTAGGAGATCAGACTGTGTGGAGTGTGTATATAAGTGTATCACCCTGGTGTCCCTGTGTTTAGGAGATCAGACTGTGTGGAGTGTGTATATAAGTGTATCACCCTAGTGTCCCTGTGTTTAGGAGATCAGACTGTGTGGAGTGTGTATATAAGTGTATCACCCTGGTGTCCCTGTGTTTAGGAGATCAGACTGTGTAATGTTTATATAAGTGTATAACCCTGGTGTCCCTGTGTTTAGGAGATCAGACTGTGTGGTGTGTATAGAAGTGTATCACCCTGATGTCCCTGTATTTAGGAGATCAGAATGTGTGGTGTGTATATAAGTGTATCACCCTGGTGTCCCTGTGTTTAGTAGATCAGACTGTGTGGTGTGTATATAAGTGTATCACATTGCTCCACAGCAATAAAACTCACATCAATGTTTGTATAAACCTCAGTATATGTGATTATATAATTGTCTATGTAAGTAAAATACTTTGGACTTGCTCTAAATCCTTTATACTGTTATACAAAAAGGTGTCAGTAGGCCAAGAAATAAACCTAAAAATTCTGTATAATGCCCCACCCACCAGCCATGCCTCACAGAGATACCAACAACAACACAAGTGTCCCTCTTTGGCCATTTGAAATGTTGGGAGGTATGCTCTAGCAACCAAGGAGTTAAAGCTTATTTTTTCCCCCTTTGCTTGTATAGGTCAAGGGTATTTTCTGTTCCAGGAAATAGTGGATGGGACTGGGGGCGGGGTCATGTGAGGAATAGGAGGTGTGGCCATAGGTGGTTCAAAGGGCACCTACAGTGTCTTGCCTATGGTTGCCTGGGATGTAAATCCAGCCTTGAATGTATATAACTGCAGATAATGTTTAGGCTTTAACCCTTTGCATGTCAGAGGGGTGAGCAATGCATTGAAGAGCAATGCGATGAACACCCCTCTCTGGCACTTAAAAGGTTAACCCTATGAGTGCCTGAGAAGTACGCAGCGCATTGCTCTGCAATGTTCTGCAATATGTTGCGTACCCCTCTGGCACTCAAAGGATTAAGAGTTCAAATAAAGATTAATTGATTGATAGCAGCCATTAGGATTCTTTTCCCAGATTAACCCTTTGATTGCGTACCCCTCCGGTACACAAAGGGTTAAAGTACGTGTGTGTGTGTGTGGGGGGGAGCATTATTAGGAGGGTTACTGTAACTTTAAAAATACAGCACATACTAAACCTCGACTAGCGCTGAAAACTCCTCTTTAGGAAACAGTCACTTATCTGATCACAGCTAGGGGTTGCCACCTTTGATCCAAAAAAATTCCAGCCTTCCTTCTGCTGCCCTTGACTTTACATTGGCTCCAAGCCAGTATTTGTCTGAACTGCTGGTATCTTACTGGCTAGGAGGAAACTTAAATCACAGTCTGGCCAGTTAAAGGTGTCCGGCCTGCTTTTGATGGCCAATGGTCTGCCTTAGTAGTCTACCGTTTCCTTTAATTAGAGATGAGCAACACAATACTTTGCCTATCCTTTCATTCCTAAAAGGGTTAAACTATATTCATATTTTTTAAAGAAGCCTTTAATTCTTATTGTGAAAAACTACATATTGTAGTAGTTTCATTTTGAGCAAAACAAGGGTACTCACACTTCTGGTTTACACTTCATTCAAAACTTGTTACAGCTGAAACTGTTGCATTTTTATTTTATATTAAATTGTTATCAACAGCAGCGTTTGGTGTCCAGACATTTAGGGCTCGATACAAATGTTGGCGTTAAAAATGCCAGTAGGGCAAAATGGATACCAACCGATGAACGAAAATGTCTTGGTCGGTATTCAAATGTCCTACCTGCATTAAGCACAACGAACGTTAGGTCTTGTGGCCAAACGTCCATTTTGTGCGTTAAGTTCCCAAAAAGCTGCTAAATACCGGCAGTTTTGGGAACTTCAAAGGAAAAAAAAACTAACCTTCGGTGCCTGACATACTGTCAACCACTGATCGTTACCTAATCTGTGTTACACTTGCCTGTAATCCACTGTCTGTCTCCTTCTGTCTTCATTCTTTCTTCTCTCCTGTCTTCTTTCTGTAAAAAACAAAAACAGACAATGCATAAATATCTGGCACACTAATACATAGTTTAACCCCTTGAGTGCCGGGGGGTATGCAGTGCGTTGCGTACCTCTCTGGGGCTCAAAAGGGTTAAATTCTACAGTAGTGTGACGGGTTTGTAAGATAAAAATGCCCCCATGCATAGTAAATATGTATAAGTTAAGCCAAGTAAATCATATTGCCACAATAAAACGTATCAAAAATATACATGGTTTGCAGAATTCCAATCGTTGTCTCTGCCACTGTGTGCGACCGCTGAGGCGGTGGTGGAGACAGAATCATGTGCCACAGTCCCTCCTCCTCATCTGCATGGGCCGATGCCCGCTCCGCTCCGAAGGAATTGGAATTGAGACTGCCTCAATGGGCAGTCTTACTGCCAATTCTCTCACATCCATTGGCTGGGATATGCTTATGCACCTCCCAGCCAATCAGTTTAAAGCACAGCCTCTCAAAGCTGATTTGCTGTGAGAGAATTGGAAGTAAGACTGCTGTAAAGTTGACAGCAGGAGATTTAAGACGGCTGACTCGAAGCGGCTCTTCAGCAGAGCAAAGATACCGAAATCTAAAAGGAAATACTTTATTAGAACGGTCTACAAATGCCTGGTTTGCAAACACTCTTTTGGACCATTCCAAACTTCCAATGAAGTAGTTCTTTTTAGATTTCGGTATCTCAGCTCTGCTGAAGAGCCACCTGCCGGTCTCCGGACCAGGATCTCCTGATATCAGCTTACAGCTGACGTCAGGGAAAGGGGAGAGGAGAACTTTAAAACGTTCTATCAAACCATAAAGGTATGAGAGATAGAACTTGCACTGATTTTTTTTGCAGTATCTACAATATTACTTTTTATTCTATTAAGCCATTACTAACCCGTTAAATCTTCAATTTTTCTATTATATAGATTAGTGTTTGCAAACCTGGGGGCCTCCAGCTGCTCAGAACTACAGCTCCCATCATCCCCAGCCAGCAAAATGGACTTTGTTGTCCTGAACAGCTGCAGGGTCTTAATTTGTCTACCACTGACATAGGTTATTGGCTCTAAGGGTGAGAATTATAAAAAGTGTTCTTGTTTGTTCTTGGGAACGGATCCATAAAATGTCCTTATTCCTTATTATGAGTGTTGGCATTTATAAAGTATTCTAGTAACATTTATAAATGTGGTGACCATAAAGAATAAGAACAGGTCAGACATGGCCTTAAAGTGATAGCAATACTTCAATTTAATTTTATTTTGTATTGTAGCCATTAAAAAAACATTAAAAACGATGTAAGTCTTATCTCTCAAACCTTTATAGTTTGAGAGATATTCGCAAGTAAAGTTTTCCCCTGACTGACATCAGTGCTTTAGCTGACAGATTTGGAATCCGGTCTGCAGACTGGCCGGCGGCTCTTCAGCAGAGCCGAGATTGCAAGATATAAAAATAAGTACTTCACTGGAATGGTCTACAAAGTGTGCCTGGTTTGCAAGCACACTTTGTAGATCATTCCAATTAAGCAGTTATTTTTATATCTTGCGATCTCATCTCGTCTCTGCTGAAGAGCCGCCGGCAGGTCTGCGGACCGGATTCCAAGTCTGTAAGCTAGATGGTAGTCTTGACCAATGCAGCCTGTCAGGCGGAAACTTTACTTGCAAATATCTGTGAAACCATAAAGGTTTGAGAGATAAGACTTATATTGTTTAAAATGTTTTTTTAATGCCTACAAAATAAAATAAAATGAAATCGAAGTATTACTATGACTTTAAAGCAGAACTTTCACCCGCTATAAAGTCGCCTTGTGATAATTAAGCAGGTAGCAATTAGCTTTATAATATATATGTTACCTCTGAAATGTATCCCATTATAATCCTTTATTGTAGGAGCCCGGTAGCCAGACATCAGTGCACACATCTTGTCTGTGCGCCTGCGCTGTCAGTCCCGGTCTCCATTGAGAAGCACTGCAGTGTGCCACAAGGTAACCGGAAGGGCCTGATGGCGCAGGCGCGAAGACTGGACTAACCTGGCCGTAAGTCTCCTACAATAAAGGATTTCTTTATAATGGGCTACATTTCAAAGGTAACATATATATTATAAAGCTAGTCTCTACCTGTTTAATTACTGCAGGGCGACTTTATAACGGGTGAAAGCTCCATTTTAATGATTTTGTGAAAATTCTGTCGCTAAATTGTTGCAAATAGGAACATTTTGTTATAAATTCGCTGAGCAACTTTTTAAACACGTCCTTACTGCACTTTCATTTTCTGGGGGGGGGGGGGTTTGGAGGAGCAAAGCCATAGTATAGCCCCCAGGACAATCTGCCCAGCCCCATGTTTATATGGAGGGGACAAGTGTAGGATGGGGGTTGCCACCACCTCCGGACACCCATGGCCATTTTATTAAAAAAAAAAAATGTATTGCATGGGGTTATGTCCTCCTAAACTGTCCTTAATACTTTTATAACTACCAGCAACAATGTTGCAGCCAATTTCACTCTTCTTTTCCATTAACTCCACCTTTATAAATCTCCCCCTAAGTTCCTGCTTACTCTAATCCAGAGACAATGCAATCAGTCCCAGAGGAACCTCTGACACGTGAGGCACAGCTGCTTGTACACACACACACACACACACACACACAAGCACAGGAGGTATTCACTCTCTGCATTCGCGCTATAATTTGACGTCAATTTGGACACCAAAGAAGCAGTTAATTTGCACAGATCATATAATAGTAACACAGGACTCTCTCCCACTAAGAATTTAGCCCTTCACCCTGAGATTTAGATTCTCAGGTGTGTGAATCATACTTGTGTTAGGTTTTAAAAGTCTGATGTTGTAATCCTAATGAGATGTCTGCAGTGCAAAGACTCGGAAACCTCTCCAGCTCCGAAGGCGTTACGTTTTACATAACCAGGGAAATAAAAGAGGGGAGGAGAATATAAAAGCACAAATGGTTCATTTACTGTTTGTTGTCCCTAGGTTTCATATTTATACACACACAAAATGTTTTATTAAGTTGATGTTCTTATCAATGTACGTAAACTGAATACCTGCACAAGTTTAGTTCATAACATATTGTAGTCCTTGAACTGGTAGAGGGGAACTATATATCTTTGTAAGAAATGGTGATCTCAAATGATTAGAGGACTATCACCTCAAGACAAATACCCAGGAGTGGCAGTAAGGAGGAGTTACTGCTCCCATTGGGTGATTCAATGGGGGTGTAATTTTCACAAGACTATCCAGCCTGCCCACCACTATCCAACTGAGGAAAAAAACAAAATGGCTGCCACTTGCTCCTACACCACAGACATACACACATTCCCCACTCACACAGCACCAAACACACACACATGCCCCACTCACACACAGAGCACCACACACACACACACACTCACACAAAACCAGAAAGAAATATGGCTGACACACACACACACACACAGTCACTCACTCTGACTCCCAGTGGCCTCAGCAGGACCTGTAGTACAGCCACTGAATAGAAGCTGCAGCACCAGGGGAACAAAATGGCACTCAAAGGGTTAAGGTAGGTCCTCATTGTTGTATTATTTCTTCACTGTCATCATTTGGCATGCAAGACACAGGACAGACAGCCATCAGGTACACACTTAACCCACTGACTGCCACAGGGTTGTGTATCAAGTTTTACCCCTCAGGGAGTGTGTTCAAACCCCTCACACTGTAAACTTGCATTTCCCTCCCACTTCTCCTCCTTCCCCAGCCTATTACTAACACTTTTTCACATTTATGTATATGTGGCGCAAATACTATCTCTCAAACCTTTACGGTTTGAGATATATTCTCATTTAATGTTCCCCCTCTCCTGATGTCACATGTTGTAGACCTTTCCAATGAAGTAATTATTCTCTAATAAAGCTATTTCTTCTCTGCTGAAGAGCCGCCGGCTGGTCCCCGGGCCGGGATCTCCTGCTGTCAGCACAGCACTGACATCAGGAGAAGGGGAGGGAGGAAGAAACTTTACAGTCGAATATCTCTCAAACCGTAAAGGTTTGAGAGATAGAATTTGTGACACATAATTTTTTTTTTTTATACTCTATAAAACAGTAATTTTTTTTTATGGGACATTAGTGTCCCTTTAATTCATAACATATTGTAATCCTTGAACTGGTAGAGGGGAACTATATACTTTTGTAAGAAATGGCTCTTAACCATTTGAATACCACTGGGCAAAATTCTTTGCCCTCACACAGCTAAAATTCTTACACAAGCACTCGTCCTTTCCTGCACTGACTACTGCAAACTTCTTCTCTCTGGCATTCCTGCCTCCCAACTCCATCTACTTCAATCCATACAGAATGCTACAGCACAAATTACTGTTTTTTCGCCTAGGTTTGTCCCTGCTCCGCTCCTTCTCAAATCTCTCCAATGACTGCCTATCAAACTCCGGATATCTTACAAAATCTTGCTTCTCTCATTCAAGACCCTTGTCTCCTCTACCCCTTCCTACATTTACACCCTGATCTCCCACCCCCATCCCACCGGTTACGATCAGCCAATGACAGTCTTCTCTCAGCTCCATTTGTGTCTACAGCCCTCTCACGTATCAAACCCTTTTCTCTTATTGTTCCTTATCCATGGAATAGCTCCTAAATAGAGACATATAAGAGGAATGGACCCCTAACATCTCCTAAAAAGGGACACTTGGTAGGTACGTACCCCTGATATCTCTTAAAGGGGGACACTTGGTAGGTACGGACCCCTAATATCTCCTAGAAAAGGACACTTGGAAGGTACGGACCCCTAGTATCTCCTAAAGAGGGGAGGAGAATATAAAAGCACAAATGGTTCTTTTACTGTTTGTTGTTCCTAGATTTCATAGTTATACAAGGTCACAGAAAATGTTTGATTAAGTTGAGGTTCTTATCAATTTAAATAAACTGCATACCTGCATAAGCTTAATTCATAACATATTGTAGTCCTTGAACTGGTAGAGGGGAACTATATACCTTTGTAAGAAATGGCTCTTAACCCTTTAATGGCAGAGGGTGAGCTCAAATGGTTAGAGGACACTCACCTCAGGACAAATGTATTCACTTTGCTGGCTATATTTTGTATTATGTGTGTGTATATATAATATAATATATACATACAGCTGTATGAAGGACTGTTACCCATACCGCCCAACATTTCAAATGGTCTGAAAGGGACACTTATGTTTTAGGCGTTTAGCTGGGGGCGTGGCTGGTGGGAGGGGCATTAGCAAGAATTTTTAGGTTATCTTATGACCTATTGACACCTCTTTCTTTAATCGAATAAATGATTTAGACCAGGACCAAAGTATTTTATTTATACAGACTTATTTATAAACACATATAATGAGGTTAAAAAAACAAAAACATAAATGTGAATTTAATTACTCTGGAGCAATGTGATACAATTATATACATACCACATAGTCTGATCTCCGTCACCTAATATCGCCTAAAGAGGGGCACTTGGTAGGTATGACCCCTAATATCTCCTAATCATACCTAGATATCTCCTAAACATACCTAGGAACGTTTTCTTCTAGATTCTCCAGAGGGGGGCTCATGTGGTACCGCTGGGGGATATAAATGGAGCAATTTGTGTCATAAAGAGGTGGGGCTTAATCACAGGTGGGGGCGGTGCTTAATCTAATGTGGGCAGGAATTGGGCAGAACATGGTGGGGAAGGAGGAGAAGTGGGCAGGAAATGCGAGGAACAGGGTGAGAAGGAGCAAAAGTGGGCAGAGTTTCATAAGAATCTCCCCACCACTGGAGATTTAGCCTCAGTCCCCGGACACCCGGTAATTCAGTGCAAAAATCGGAGTCTCTGAAACTGTTCCGTGGAGAGTTCCCAGCTATGCTCTACTTGGGAGTTATGGACCCCTAATATCTCCTAAAGATGGACACTGAGATGGTATGCCTACCTAGGTAAGTGTGTGTTAAAGGAGCAATAAAATGTTATTATGAAATAGCATATATTGTAGCAATGTTCCTGCCAAGTAAAACATGTGCTCCCTCTGCTGGTTGCGATGGAGCTGTTACTCTCACATTCCATGTCAGGGATGGGCAATGTGACACCTTCTGTCTGCTGCCAGACTACACCTCCCATCATTAGCTGGCAGGGAATGATGGGAGTTAGTTTGACAACAGCAGAAGGGCCTCCCGTTGCCGCCACTGTTCTATGAAGTACTGTAGACAGAAGATTGCAAAAGCAGGTGGGTACAGGGAGCAAAAGGGGGCACACATGTAGTTGTATTGAGGTGGGGAGGGTTGGAACGGGAACAGATTGAGTGGACCATAGATATTTTTTGGGGGTAGAGGGAAGAACAGGGTAGTATACAAATGAACTAATTATTTTATCTAAAATCTTGGGTATAATTTACACTTGCGTATTATACACAGGTACGTATTATACCAGAGATTTTACGGTATCCAGTGTATAGACATACCAAGCTGGTGAACAGTAACATTATTCAAGTACTGCTACTGGCCTACCTTGCATAATGTCAGTGAGATATAGCAGAGCACATACCTACTGTAGACAGGTTGTTTCTATGGCACCCCCTCCCCTCCTGTGCGCCAGGTACCCCAGGGTTACTAGTACCAGAGGCTGAGAAACAGTGCAATACAATAACTGTATAACACCGGGGTGGAGATGCACTAAGGTGTGATAAAGAGGTGATAAAGTGGAAATAATCTCTCCAGTGATATCGCTTCTCCAGTTCCTATGTTGTTATATTATTGTTGATCCGGGGAACTATTTGACTACCAATTGGAGTCAGGAAGGAATACATTCCCCTCACACACACACACACTTGGGGCTAGATTGGAAATGGCTCCAGAGGGTTTTTTTTTGCCTTCCTCTGGATCAACACAGGTGTTTTTAGCATGGGCTGGACTTGATGGATGCATGTCTTTTTTCAGCCTCATCTACTATGTTACTATGTTTTATATGGAGAGAATGCACTAACTTTGTGCATAGGCTCCATAACGTAGGAACCGGAGAAGAGATATCACTGGAGAAGCTATCTCCACCTCATCACCTCTTTATCACTCTTTGGTGCATCTCCCCCCTAGGTGAATTGTAGGGGAACTATATGGACACAGGTCACACACTCATATAGTAAAAACAACAATTTGAACTGTTATAGCTTCAGAACACATCATCTCCCAGAAGTAGAATTACCCTTGTTTTACCCATCATGAAATCCTCTAAATATATTTTTTGCCTTTTTTTTTTTACTCATTTAAACAAACTAAGAGCCACATATTCCTATATGTATAGTTTTCCTATAATGAGTAGTGCCAGCAGTGCTGATTTTCAACCAGGTCATGCCATCCCCAACAAGTACTGGCGGGGAGTAAGGGTCATGCATTTTTAGTGCCCCAGTGTAGACTCTTGGTCCCACCAGGGAATGGGCTTAAAGAGAGAGATCATGCAGGGGTGCTCATTACACATGCACAACCCTTTCCTCCAAGCCCGCAGATTGATTGGGACATCCGCTGAGACATCCATGATACAGTACTTATTAATATAAGGGTCTCCAGACTCAATATTCATTTTTTAGCACTTCCTTCCCTGGTGGGGAGGGTAGAGAAAGGGTTCCTTGGAATACTTCTTTGGGCACAATACTGAATAATATGGGGTCTCCAGACACCATTATAATTCTTTTCTTTACACTTCCTCTCCCAGAATGTCTCCTGAGTCAAAAGTACGACATCAGAATGTCATCCACGTCAAAAGGGCAACCAGTGTAAAGGTTGCCCTGCCCCCCCACCTGGGGTACACAATACTTTACTAGTAACAATTTGCATATGTGGAGAGCTTCAATGCCATTGAAGTATTCTCCCAATAGTCTGCATAGATGCATAGTCTGCATTTGCCTGGAAAGCACTGCGCAGGATAAAACTAGAAATAGGAAATAATAATGATGTATGTGTGTGTGGTGTGTGTCAATCATGCTAGAGACCTCTGTAGCATTCAAGGGCTTAAAAGCCCAATTTAATTCAGTGGGCATATGTATTTGTTACCTATGGTTCAGTTGGGCTGATTCACAATTGCTCATCTTTATCTGACTGAATATGGATATACTTGTTGATGAGCCCTTACACGGGCTACAGTGCCACTGCCATCCGGTCGCGGGGCAGTCCAGCTCTGTATCAGCCGCGGCGCGGGCAGTCTCTACTGTGCATGACTGCAACACGCACAGCAGTCTCTACTGCGCATGACTTTGTTGTTACACACGTTTTAGTGAATTATTATATAGGATATGTAGAGGCACCATACACAAGCATTCTATGGCAGTCTGTAGGACAATATAGATTGTAAGTCCCCCAGACAGTACTTTGGGGCCCCCTGGATTGGCTGGTACCCCCAGAGTTTGCTTGCCGCTTATGTAGTTATAGTTCTTGTTACATGCGGAAAACAGGTCTCACTAACTCCATTGTGATACACAAAAGAAATGATTACAGCAATAATGTCTCCAATGTGGGGTATTTATTCAGTGATCCAATTGCTACGCAATATTTCAGCCACAGGATTGAGAGAGGTCAGCGATGACTGGAACGTTGCCTGGAGATGGGATCCCCGAACAAACACCACATATTCCAAACAATGTTGCTTCAACTAATTGTTTTGAATCTTTCCATTATGAATATATGTTGAACTATTGTTTTCCCTAGATCCAGCATAAGACAGACTTGTAGGTTTCCCGAGTGCTGGGATTTTGCTTCTGGCAAAGAGTATTAACCCTTCAACCACCAGAGAGCTATGCAAGTGCATTGCATTGCAATTCGTTTTTCACCTGCTGGTTCTTAAAGGGATAGTAATACTTGAAATGTAAAAAAAAATATGTTGTAGGGTTTATCCCCCTGAGTAAAACAAGAGCACTCCCACTGCTGAAAGGTGTTTTATTCAAGAGTTATTACAACTCAAAGTTGAATTTTTCAGGTGGAATATCACAGTGGCCTGAAATTGTACAGTGGCGCTGTTGTTATACCATCCTATGGGGATTTATGGTCCCGGGACCAGAGCAGTCCCTAGGATGGTGTAACAACAGCGCCACTGTACAATTTCAGGCCACTGTGATATTGCACCTAAAAAATTCAACTTTGAGCTGTAATAAATTCTGAATAAAACACCTTTCAGCAGTGAGAGTGCTCTTTCTTTTACTCAGGGGGATAAACCCTACAACATATTTTTTTTACATATTAAGTATTACTATCCCTTTAAAGGGACAATAAAGCAGTGGCTTCTTCTTTGCGGGGTACTTTTTTTTATAAATACAATATTGGGGACCCTATCCCTGACACGCCCACATGGCCCCACAAATCTTAAAAATAACATACAGTGACATTTTCAGCTTTTTCTAATTCTCTCTGAGTCCTCTAAATTAGCTAGTCCCTCCCTCCTCCTTCTGCCCTTTTCTCCTTTAAAGGGATAGTAATACTTCATTTTACTATACCCCATGTTGTAGCTCTTAAAAATTGGAATTAAACTAGACCAGCAGCATCTCTCAAACCCTTATGGTTTGAGAGATATCCACATTCAAAGTTCCCTCTCCTTCTCTCCCCCCTGACCTCAGAGTTATAGCTGACAGCAGGGGAATCTGGTCCCAGGACCGACGGTGGCTCTACAGCAGAGCTGAGATCTCGTTATAGAAACAGAAATTCTTAATTGAAATGGTCTTCTACGTGTGCTTGCAAACCAAGCACACTTAGAAGACCATTTCAGTGAAGGATTTCTGTTTCTATAACGTGATCTCAGCACTGCTGCAGAGCCGCCACTTTCTCACAGACTGGATTCCTCTGCTGTCAGCTATAATGCTGAATTCAGGGGAGAGGGAACTTTGAATGCGGATATCTCTCAAACCATAGAGGTTTGAGAGATGCCGCTGCTCACGTTTAATTCCGACTTTTAAGGGCTGCAAGAGAGGGTATATTAAAAAATGAAGTATTACTATCCCTTTAAACCTTCCCTGTCATTAAATACATTTCCACTGATATAAAAGTTAAAGTGGAACTATCACCCCAAATTAAGTCTCCCCCTAACAATTGGGCATCTAGCGAAAAGCTTAACAATAGTTGATTAGCCAGCATAATTACTGCATTACTCAGAAATCCTGCTTCCGCCAAGACCAACTGCAAGGCAACAGCGCTTTAGAGGCATATGCGTGCCTGCGTTTTCAGTCCCTTCTGGTACCTAAAGGTACCATGCAACGCCTCCTAGAGGAGACCGAGACTGACAGTGCAGGCATCTGTAAGCAAAGATGTCTGCACTGTTTCCTGGCCGTCAGTTTCGGCAGAAGAAGGATTTCTCACTAATGCGGTAATTATGTTGATCAATACTACTATTGTTAAGTATATCGCTAGATACCTAATTGTTGGGGGGAGACATTATTTGGGGTGATAGTTCCCCTTTAAGGGGCAGCATGACCTGAGAGGGCAGGCTGGGATCTCAGAAGCTCACATCACCAGAAGAGGATTGACTTGCAAGTAAATGCTATAGTAACACAAGCTTATGTTTATAATAATTTAATCTGAAGGGATGATACAAAAACTCATAGTGACTTCATTTTCCTTTCTTAACATGCCACTTTATTATCGACTTTATCCTTGTATGCAAAGCCCCTTTAAACGCTGTGTAAGTGATCCTCAGAGTAAGTGGCACTATAATGCACTGTATTAACCCTTTGAGTGCCAGATGAGCAAATGTGTTGCTTCCCCCTGGCGCTCAAAGGGTTAAAAAAAAAAAAAAAAACAGAAGCGGCTGTGTAGGAACAAATGGCTCTTAAAAGAAAACAGTACCTTATCTCCTTTGGGAGAAGACAGTAAAAATCTCAGGGCTGTAGGGTGTAGTCCCAAAACAACTCCTGTCAACCATTTGGGGCGAGATGATTTCCAGAAGATGGCGCCCTCAGCTGGCAGTGTGCTGGAACACACACTGGAAGTTTGTTATTCTCAGCCACAAACTGTGCTGGCTGCATGTGACACCTCCATTGACCCTTAGGGTCTTAGGGCTCAATCCAAATGTTGGAGTAGAAAAATGTCGGTAGGGCAAAATGGATACCGACCGACAAAATAAAATGTCTTGATCGGTATTCAAATGGCCTACCGACATTTAGCACAACTGACATTAGGACACAAAACTGGTGTTGTGTCCAAATGTCCGTTTTGTGCGCTAAGTTCCCAAAACGCAGCTAAATAACGCCAGTTTTGGGAACTTAACAGTAAAAAAACTAACGATCAGTGCCTGACACACTGTCAAGTACCGATCGTTTAAAAAATCTGTGTTACGCTTCCCTGTCATCCACTGTCTGTCTCCTGTCTTCATTCTTACTTCTATCTTCTCTTGTATCTTCTGTCTTCTCTTCTTTCTGTGAAAGAAAAAAATAAGTTTGAGTTGAAAGCATAGATACATTAACCCCTTGAGTCCAAAGTAATGCTTTGCGTACCTCTCTGGAGCCCAAAGGGTTAAAGTACATAGTAGTGTTCCACGTCTTCAAATAAAGATCCCCCATATGTAATAATAAACATGTCGTGAAATGTTTGCTATATATCATAATGAAATGGTATGTCTATTTTCTATAAGTAAATAAAAAGCCAACTTAGCGTTTCAACGTTGCTGTCTCCGCCACTGTGTGAGGCGCTAAGGCGGTGGCGGAGACAGAATAAGGTGGCACACCCCTCCCGTCTTCTTCTTCACGGGCCGATGCCTGCTCTGGTGTGAGAGAATTAGCGTTGAAGCTGCTTTTTATATATGGACAGCCTTACTTCTAATTCTCTCACAGTCATTGGCTGGGAGATGCTTACGCATCTCCCAGCCAATCAGTTTAAAGCCAGCTGCTCAAAGCTGATGCTTATGCACCTCCCAGCCAATGGCTGCGAGAGAATTAGAAGTAAGGCTGTCCATATATAAGGGCAGCCTCAATTCTAATTCTCTCAGACCGGAGCGGGCATTGGCTTGTGAAGAAGAAGAAGGGGAAGGGTGTGCCACCTTATTATGTCTCTGCCGCCGCCTCAGTACCTCACACAGCGGTGGAAACAGCAACGTTGAAACGCTAAGTTGGCTTTTTATTTACTTATAGAAAATAGACATACCATTTCATTATGATATATAGCAAACATTTAATTTGCAATGCGTTGCGTACCCCTCTGGCACTAAAGGAGTTAAAGTATGTATGCTTTCAACTCAAATTTATTTTTTTCTTTCACAGGAAGAAGAAGATAGAAGAGAAGAAAGAAGATAGAAAAGAAGACAGAAGATAGGACAGAAGAGGACCAGGAAGCTGGGGACTCCTCTGGACATCAGGATTAATGGTAAGTGTGTTGTTTTTTTAACTTAGTTGGGTTAACCCTACAAATGAGGTGTTTTCATCCTTTTGGCTCATTTTTTTTGCTGGTATTTTTTGACCGTACAGACATTTGAATAGCTTACTGTGTTGGAAAAAATGCCATCGGCAGAAAAAACAACCGTCTCAAACATTTGGATCGAGTCCTTACTCACAGATGAAATGAAGAGAGATTCTGGAGTGAACCAACTGCATCGTAATGGAGAATTAGATATTCCTCACATTGGGATTTTAACCCCTTGAATGCTAAAGGGTTGCCACACATTGTTTCTCAATGCCTTGGAAACCTCTCTAGCATTCAGGGGGTTAGAAGTCCCATTTAAATTAATGGGAAGCTTTATTTATACCCTATTCTGCAGTTGGTTTGTTCCAGAATTACACCTCATTTCTTTGTGAATAAGGCCTCTGTTATTCTTCTGTATATGGAGTCTTAGCAAGCAGCACAAAGAGACTAAACTGAGAGACTTTAGAGTCTTGCTGTTCAGTCTCTCTAGCAGGACCAGAGAGTGTGCTCTGGGGTCTCCTTGAAGACCCCCTGCTCTTGTGCCCCGCTAATCTACCATGCAGCCGGATTCATCAACAGTTCTGCTCCTCCCAGGTGAAAAGATGACCAGTCATTAGAAAAAAGTCCAGATGATAGTTCCCTTTAAATGCCAACTCCTGGGATGGACAGTTTGTTTTATTTATGAACTCGTGCCAGGATTTATAACAGGTCCATGATCGGCTTTAAAATGTAATGTTTATTTAGTGTAAATAAAAGTTAATTGTCCTTTCTAGGGCTTGGAACTTAAAGGAGCAGTAACATTTTTTTATTCATGAAAACCTAAATGTTATAGGGATTTTCCTGCTGAGTGAAACAGGGAAATTCCACTGCAGTAACTTGCTTCATTCTAAATTTAATACGTGGCAAATTCTCTTTTTTACTACAGTTTTTAACGTGGTCCCCAGGTGGTTCTGTTCTCTATAGGAGTCACCAGTGCGTTGCTTGTATTGTAAGTAGCGGGCAGAGTAACTGGCTTTCTAGCTGTAGGAAGGTGTCTGACAGCTATGAGATTTAAGTCCTCATAGCTTCACACTGGACATTCCCTCTCTGTTTGCCCTGCAGATCGCCATGATATGCAGGATTGCTGACAACAGTTCTCCACTTGGCACTTCTGGGTTATCTCTGTTCTTTCAATTGAAGCCTGTAGTTGGTGCAGTCACTGACATGGATCTTCAATGGAGAAGATAGCAAAGTATGTTCCTCTCCCAAAATTGCATAGTAAAGAGATGATTTGACCCAGATTTTCAGTCTTTGGAGTTTGCAGAGGAAAAAGAGAATGGCAGAGTTTTAAAGTGGAACTTTCACCAGAATGACATAGCACAGCAAATGATAATTACATTAGAGATATCCACACACTTAGTTTTATTTTCAAGTATAATTGCTGCATTAACGAAAAATAAAACCTTTTATGCAGGAAGGCACCGGCTGGGATCTTGCAGTAGGCGTTCTCTGCACCTGCACTGTCTGTCCCTTCCGGTGCCTTTCGGCACAAAGGCAATCAACTCACCAATCATGGAGTTGAAGGGCACGGATAGTACAGACGCAGACATGCCGGCTCTGCATGATGTCTGTGCTGTTCCCCACTGCCTGTCTGCTGAAAAGGTTCTATTTTTCTTTAATGCAGCAATTATACTTGAAAATAAAACTGTGTGCATATCACTAATATAATTATCATTTGTAGCGCAATGTTATTCTGTTGAAAGTTCTGCTTTAAACTATGGGATACCACAGTTGTCAGGTAACTGCTTCCAGTTTTAAAGCTCCTTCCCATATTCCTATTAGGTACCTTTACTGTACCTTTAATGGGACACTATCATATAATATTGGGGAGTTGGAGGAAGCCCAACTTTTACTGGAAATGGAAAAGGTTTCTGGGTCAGGAAATATAATTATAATGGGCAATTTCAACTATCCTGAAATTGACTGGAGCAATATGATTTCCAGCACTACAAAGGGAAACACTGTTTTAAGTATGATTAATGATAATTTTATGTTCCAAATAATAGAGACGCCAACTAGAAATGAGGCCTTGCTTGACCTAGTTCTCTCAAACAATTCTGACATGATAAACAGCATACAATTAAGGGGACATTTGGGCAGCAGTGACCACAATATGGTATCCTTTGAAATTTGTTATGAGAAACCCAATAGTAAGAGTTTAACCAAAACAGTCAATTTTAAAAAGGCTAATTTTACAAAACTAAACACAATATTAAAAGATATTCAGTGGGATGTAATCTTCAAAGGTAAAAATGCACAAGAATCACAGAATTTGTTTAAAATGCTGTTAGACAAATATATGCATCAATATATACCACTGGGGAATAAGCACAAGAGGAGTAAAGGGAAACCAGTGTGGCTTAATAATGAGGTTTGCAGGGAAATGAGAAATAAGAAATAGGCTTTTAAAGTGTTTAAGTCAAATGAGTCAGATACATCATTTAAAAAATATAAAGAATGTAGTAAAATCTGCAATCAAGCAATTAAGATAGCCAAAAATTGAAAATGAGAGAAATATTGCAAATAAGAGCAAGAAAAATCCTAAACAATTCTACAAGTATATTAATAACAAAAAAGTTAAGGTTGATATTGGTTCTCTTAAAGCTGAGAAAGAGGAATTGATTAGTGAGGATAAAGCTATGGCTGAAACCCTAAATACATTCTTTGCTTCAGTATAGACAAAGGAAGCAACAATGACAGGCTATGGACAAATAGACAAAACCACAGAATTTCCTCCATCATGTACATGGCTTCCTGAGAACAGAGTACAAAAGAGAATGGAAAAGGTTATGGTGAATAAAGCATGATATAAGTCTTTTCTCTCAAACCTTTATGGTTTAAGAGATATTTACAAGCAACGTATCCCCCCCCTGTTCAGCCAGATCAGAAGGGAGGTGCCCAGGTAGACTGCAGAAAGGGACAATCTTCAATTAAGATAAGAGAAAAAGCTGAAAAACTTGTCAAGGGGGGAAGGGCTTTCATTCTTTTCACACAAAGAAGATTGTCCCCTGCTGTTATCTGTCTGGTCTATGGACTGGATTTCACATCTGAGAAGAGATGGCTTACACTAGGTAAAAGGGGAGAGAGGGGGAAACTTTGCTTGTGAATATCTCTTAAACCATAAAGGTTTGAGAGATAAAACTTATATCATTCTTCATGTTTTTTTAATGCCTACAAAATAAAATAAAGTTAAAACGAAGTATTACTATCCCTTTAAGAAATAATTTACAGCATGGAGAAGGCACTATTTTAAACAAGGCAAGATGGCAAGGTAAGGATCATTGGAGCTGTATGTGGGCACAACGGTAGCGACATTTAAAGAGGCAACATTAGAACCTTGCGCTTTTATGCAGTGCGAGATTCTCATGTTGCCATTTTCAATGATGCAACATGGTTAAAGGGGCTACTAACAGCACAACATTTACCATGCAACTTTTCAAAAGCAAACAGGAATTCTTTCCTCGGGATGTTGTACTTGCAGATACTGTAACTAGCACAGCACAATATTGAGAATTATGACAGATGGCTACAATGCAGAAAAGTTGTTGATCCAGGGAATTATCTGACTGCCATTTGGAGTCAGGAAGAATTGTTTTTTACCCACTTGGGGCTAAATTGGAAATGCTTGATTTTTTTTTTGCCTTCATCTGGATCATCAGGGGTGTTTTGGCATGGGCTGGACTTGTTGGACACGTCTTTTCTCAGCCTCGTCAACTATGTTACCAACATCTAAAATCATGCTATACAACATAAAGAATGTACACTAGATGGTAGAGGGTAAGGGAAAAAACCCATGTGCACAGCTGCTCCAAGAAAAAGGATTCCACCACAGGAACCTTAAAAAGTAACAAAACTGTAAGCAAAGAATTCTCTAAGCGCTAATATCCACGAGATAAGATGTCTTACATTTTTTTATATTGTACACAATTTACAGGCATTAAAGGGATAGTAATACTTTGTTTTATCTTTATTTTACTTTGTAGGCATTAAAAAAACATGAAGAACAATATAAGTCTTATCTCTCAAACCTTTATGGGTTAGAGATATTCACAAGCAAAGTTCCCCTCCCGCCCCTTTTACCTAGTGTAAGTCATCTCTTCTCAGATGTGGAATGCAGTCCATAAACCAGACAGATAACATCAGGGGACAATCTTCTTCCTATGAGAACAATGAAAGCCCTGCCCCCCTTGACAAGTTTTTCAGGTTTTTCCCTTATCTTAATTGAAGATTGTCCCTCTCTGCAGTCTACCTGGGCACCTCCCTTCAGATCTGGCTGAGCAGTGTTACATCAGTAAAAAGGGGGGGAGGGGATACTTTATCATTCAATAACTTTTGAACTACAGCTCTGACAGTATTGATATAACACTCTCTAAAGTCCAAATACTGTGATGATTAATTAGAGCTGCTTTTATTATGAAACATTACTATCCCTTTAAAACAAAAATAGCAAATTGCAAACTAATTATACCCTTGTACCAGACTCACATTGTAACTGAAAACAATACTCCTCAAATAACTGACCATGGTGCATTCACGGTAAAAGCAATATAATTAAGTTCAGATGGTATACAGTAGATCTGCAAATACACAAGATATTACTTTGACCAAAAGTGCAAAATAATTGACCAAAGTGTGTTCACAATACCAGCAATATATTTAAGTCTAAACAGTATAAAGTAGATCCGCAAATACACTGACATATTGCTTAAACAAAAAACATATGATCTTATGTATCTCTTGTACCAAATACCTATATATGTGTGAACATATAATAATGGTAATCTATTACTGCCAGTCACAAAAGACACTGTCTTAATAGACAATATGACTTTTTAAAATAGGCTAAAGTTTCAAACAATACCAACTAATAAGATAAAATGACAAAAAAACTTTAATATTAGATGATCCCTGAAGAAGAAGTTGTGGGTGACTTCAAAACGCGTTGGATGGTGCTATAGAAATTATTCTAGTCCACTACAATATGCGCCAACTATTCACACATCTTTAACGAAAGAAGAAGCTATATGTAGTGGATTTCCCAGCGAAGGTGATTACCTGCCATGGAGGGAAGTCTCTGACTCCATTGCATCTACAAACTTGTTAAGGTAACAAGCGGAAAAAGAGCAAGCAGACTTCATGACTGAAATGACTACCTCAAGGTAACAAGCTTTTGGTACAAGTATGTCATAGCGAGTCATTACTGCAAGTCTAAAACCTGCATACACAATTGTAGGATATCTTATATAATAAAGGTGTAAGTGGTACAGAGAATATTTATACCAATTTACACAGTACTAAAGCTGCAAGCTTCATGTAAATGACTGTCTTATTGCACATTTGAGTTGTATTATATAGTGGAAGATCGTGGGATAGATTCTCCAACAGATTATTTTTTGGTACGGATATTGGTCAATCTGCAGATATATATATATATAATAATTCAAGAATGGGGCAGCACCCGTGGGACTTCTCAATCAATTACTAATTTATTAGTAAATTGACAACAAACAGGTTAGGTCAATGTTTCGGTCATAAGCAGACCTTTCTCAAAGTCTGTTTATGACGAAACGTTGACCTAACCTGTTTGTTGTCAATTTACTAATAAATTAGTCATTGATTGAGAAGTCCCAAGGGTGCTGCCCCATTCTTTAACTATTATATAACATTATTTGGGATTGTGCACCTGGGCCATTTGTACACTGAAGAGTGAGTGCTTTCCACCATTTTGTTTTTTGGTGTATATATATATATATATTTTTTTTTTTTTTTTTTTTTCCCTCAAGAAGCTCCTCCATATAATATTATCCCCTTAAGGACGTGACCTGCAATTTTTTTTTTTTTTTTTTTCGCCATTGGATTCACACTGCACAGAGACCCCTGAATTCCATGACAAACGGTCACTGGTCCTTAAGTGTGGGACAGCTACTGGGTCTCCGGGGACAGAGGCGGATTCTCTGGAGGTGGTGTGTTTCTTCTCCTTACCACCCTGTTCTGGCCACTTCCCACCCATATCATGATATGCAGGTGAGCAAGCCCCACCCCTTTAATGACGGAAATCTCGTCACTGACATTCCCTGTCCGGCAGCACATGAGCCCTCTCTGGGGGCTCAAAGAGAAGTTGTTCCCAGGTATGGTGATGTCACAGATTGTTCTGGTGCTCATGGGATATCCCCATATAGACCACCGTAAGCCGTGTCTGTGACACGTATCTATTCACAGGATACAACAGCAGCAGTGCCATGAGGCAGCTAAACCATCATGAACTCAAGTTATGAAAAAGTGTTGTAATTTTAATAAAGTTTGAAAGAAACATCTCCAATCATTGGGACTGCATTTATTTTACTCTATGAAAAAATATGTTGTAAGATGTTTCCTATAATTAGGGTACACTGCTTCTTTAACATTAGCAGTTTTTGGCAATGCTCACTGTCTCTTTCTTCCTATAGCCTCACTTCATCACACTCAGTACCCGTCCCCTCCTTCTAGCTAATCTTTCTTACTTCTTTCCTATCGTTCTCCAAATAGCCTCTCCTCCCTTTGTGTTCTGTCACCATCCCTCTGTCCTGTTCATTCTTTCCCCCCTCTCACTCCCTCCCCAGCCACCTCGCTTGCTCCCCCATCACTCATCCTGCCTCTTTCCCAGTCTGCTCTAGAACAGTCTCATCTGGTTCCAGCTGACACTGTTATCTCTCTTATCAATTTTAGACACACAGCAGAGAGATTAGGACTCAGAGAACAAGGGAGACGGACAGTTACCAGGAGACTGGGCAAAATCAAACACTGCACCATATAGTTAAATATACCAGGAGAACGTGTTATTCAGGTAGAAATAGATGGTCCACTTATAAAACTGTTTTATATACACACAGAATAGCATAGCGTGGGCAGGACTGACTTTTTCTTTTAACCCCTTGTGCGTGATAACGAGATGATAAATTGGAGATGACATCTCCAGTGAAATCACTTCCCCAGTTCCTAGGTTATTCTATGGAGCCTATGCATTAAGATCTCGCCAACTTTGGAGAAGTCATCGTCAGCGTATCACCCCTTAGTGCATAACCCCCAATGAGGACCAGCAATATATTGCTTCATAAGGCATTGCACACCCACTGGTATGCAAGGAGTTAAAGGGATAGTAATGTTTCACAATAAAAGCAGCTCCAATTAATCTTCATAGTATTTGGGGCATGGAGAATGTTATTTCAATACTGTCAGACTTGTAGTTCAAGAATAATTGAATGATAAAGTATCCCCCTCCCACCTACTTATACTGATGTAACACTGCTCACCTCAGAGCAGCAAGACTGACTGGATAGATCGCATAGAGATACAATCTTCAGTGATCATAAGGAAAAACCTGTCAAGGAGGGCAGGGTTTTCATTGTTCTCATAGTAAGAAGATTGTCCCTTGCTGTGAGCTGTCTGGTCCCAGAACCAGATTCCACATCTGAGGGGAGGAGGCTTACACTAGGTAAAAGGGGCGGGAGGGGGATACTTTATCATTCAATTACTCTTGAACTACAACTCTGACAGTATTGAAATAACACTCTCCATGGCCCAAATGCTATGAAGATTAATTGGCGCTGCTGTTTTTGTGAAACATTACTATCCCTTTAAAGGAAGAATAAGCTCCATGAATAATAGAGAAAGATCTACAATGCATTGTTTTGTAGACTTCTTTACCATACTAGGGTTAAATCCTTTCAGTGCGAGAGGGGTATGCAGCGCATTACTAAGCAATGCATTGCTTACTCCTCTGGCACTGAAAGGGTTAAAAGCCTCACTCAAAGGGTTTAACTCAATGGGGATTTGGGAAATGTGTACTTATCCCCTATGGTGCAGTTGGATTACCCCAGAACTGCTTCTAATGTGTCTTTACACATACGCACCAATGATAACGAAATACGTTTTTTTTCATGTGATATTATCATACCTACCAACTGTCCCGGATTCACAGGGACAGTCATTGGTTTTGGCTCCTGATCCATGGTTCCTGCTGATCCTATTTTTGGCCCTTGTATTGAAACTGAACTTCAACCCCACGATCTATGTACTTGTAATTGAAGGTTTAATAGGTTATGAGCTTCCCAATATGCTAATAGTGCTTATTTACATGATTTTGTGAAGTATTTAGGTGTGGTTATTGTTCATTCTGCTGTAAACGTGCAGCTCTAAATGTGTTGTACGCAGTTTTTTGCTTGGGTAGTGCTACACAGTACTATGGACCACTACTGACACTGTCATGGGAACTGGGTCCCTGAAAATGGTTTGGAAATGTTGGCAAGAATGTATTATTGCTGTATTATTTAGCCTCTGCGTTAGGCCATTATTTTATGTTTTTATTTTGATGTTAGTTTTTTACAGAACAATAGTTTGGTTATTACCATTACTACTGTAAATTTTATTATCAAAAGAGAATTCTCTTTTTTAATGTCACCAAATAAAATACTTCAAGAGTATCTCTTTATAAGTGTGGAGTCACTGGCTTAACCTTAGCCATATTTCTTTATGACCATTGAATAATTAAGGGCTTGGAATAAATTAGGTTTTCTGCGGTGTTGTTGTTGGGTAAGGTGTAACCCTTCATCCAGCCAGTGGATTCCACAAATCATCCATCATTGGGATATTAAGATTTGATTGGTTGCTGAGATCTACTATAAAGAACACCATACTGGGGTGAGAGCCAGTGACCGCTATAACACTAGGAGGCGAGTTATAGCCTCCGTAAAATGTGAGTAAATTTCTTGAAATTTGTTTGAGGAGTTTATTTGTATTTGTAGTTTATCAATACTATCCATAGGGTTGTGCGCAGTATTTAGAAGAAGCTGTCCACTTTGGGTGGTCTTTTTCGTTTTTCTTTGTTTGGATGTATTATTGCTGTGATGTCACTCATGCCTAAGAGCCCTTAACCCCATAGTGACACATGATGTACGAGGACCGTCACAACAGTCCAGCTGTTAACACTTTGAGTGCCAGAGGGGTAAGCGACGCATTGCTTTGCAATGCATTGCGTACCCCTCTGGTACACAAAGTGTTATGGACTGAAGACGGTCCTGGAACATCATGGTATTCTGGGCTGGAAGCGTGGCTGCATGCTGCTCTGCCATCCCAGAATTCATTGCACACACACACACAAAAAGCTCCATAGTCCTTAAAGCGGAACTTTCACCCTCTATAAAGTCAACCTCCAATAATTAGGCATATGGCGACAAGATTCATAATAGTGCTATCAGCTCTCGTAATTACCTGGTTCTGAAGTAATCCTTATTCTCCGGAGACTGACGGCCAGGCTTCTTGCTTTAGTGCAGTCTGCTCCCTCAGTCCCTTCCGGCACCTTAAGGCACAGTGCAGCGCCTCCTAGAGGAAACCGGGACTGACAGCGCAGGCGCACAGAAGTCTGTAAGACAAGATGTCTACACTGATGCCTGGCTTCTGGTCTCTGAAGAATAAGGATTACTTCAGTACCTGGTAATTATGAGAGATAATAGCACTATTATGAAGCTTGTCGCCATATACCTAATTATTGGAGGGCGACTTTATAGAAAATAAAAGTTCCACTTTAAAGGGATAGTAATACTTAAGTATTAGTTATCCCTATAGGAAAGTACTACTTAAAAAAACGTATTGCCCCCAGTATCATCTCTCAAACCTTTATGGTTTGAGAGATGATCGCTTCTAAAGTTGCCCTCCCCCTTCCCCGTAGTCAGCGTTCTAGCTGACTGCAGGGAAGAGAGTCGTATAACTTTCAGGTGGCTCTCCAGCACAGCTGGATCGCGTTACTAAAAAAGAAAACTTTCACTGAAATGGTCTTCTATGTGTGCTTGGTTTGCAGTTTTAGTGAAAGTTTTTTTTTTTAATTAACGCGATCGCGGCTCTGCTGCAGAGCCGCCTGATGATCTCTGACCGGATTTCCCTGAGTCAGCTAGAACGCTGACTATGAGGAAGGGGGAGGGAGAGGGCAACTTTAGGAGCGTTCATCTCTCAAATCATAAAGGTTTGAGCGATGACACTAGGGGCAATACGTTTATTTTTAACAGGACTTTCCTATAGGGATTAGTAATACTTAAGTATTACTAGCCCTTTAACTGCTGTCCAGCGCCAGATCTGGTGGTTATTAAGGTGTTAACCATCTGAGTGGCAGAGAGGTGTGCAAAGCATTGCAAAGCAATTTGTTGCACACCCCTCAGGCACTCAAAGGGTTAAACTTACAATAAATCAAGTTATGGGTAGGCTGGTGGTCTAATTGATATTCTGTGAAGGAGTAGCCACAACCCACCTGTGGTTAAACCCCACAAAAGGACAATACTTACCAGCTTGTGATATTAGCTGTGCGGCTCAATTTGTGATTTTACTCTTTGGAAGGGCCATGTAGAATTCAGATATTTAATAAAGATCGATAACGGGGGAGGAGCTGGCACGGTACCAAGATGGCCGCATTTTAGTTTGGCTCCGGACCACGCAGAGGGAATAAAGTATTCTTTCCGCCACCTGCTTCTACGGTGCTACTTGAGTGCGAGACCTCCTAGATGACTAATTGGTGGAGGAAATCCACCCATGCTAGTTGTCCGCAGGTGTCTGCTACCCCCTCGTGAGATCCTGGAGGTGGGGCTTGCGATCCTGCCGAGGTCCCAACACTGCATGCATCCTGTGACGCCGGAACATCTTTGCAACCAGGATGCCTGAGCACTCAAGGAGTGTGTCACAGCAGGGGCACGATGATGGACAAGGCAGGCTTAGCGGATATGTCGGCTCTGCCCACTAAGGCCGACCTACTCTAAATGTTCGGAGACATGAAGGCCTCGTTCCGAAGAGATTTACAAGCTGTCAGGTATAAGGTGTCGCAACTGGGGCAACAGGTCGGTGTCACAGAGGATGGGCAAGTGGACACGGATGAAAGTTTGCTCGCTATGGAATCGAAGGTGTCAGAGCAACAGGACATAATCGACAATTTGAAGTACAGGTTGGATGACCTGGACAACCGGGGGTGGAGAAACAACCTTCTTCTTAAAAGCATACCGGAGGATGTCCCGAATAAAGACCTGGACTCCATCCTGCAGTCAGTGCTTAAGCAGCTTTTGAAAGCTCCCGAGTCTCACTCCATTAAAATCGATCGGGGTCACAGAGCTCTTAGACCATGAGGAGGTATGAATTAGCCACCCCGTGATATCATTTGCAGATTACACAACTACAGAGAGAAGGAAATTATCTTGAGGCGTAGCGGAGAACAAGGTCGGCTATACTTTGAGGGTAGTGAATTCCAAATATTCAATGACCTATCTCCATATACTCTTCAGTAGAGAAGGGCCCTTAAGCCTCTCACGGGACATCTGGACGCACTTAATATAAGATACCGTTGGGGGGGTTCCTGTTTAATCTGCAAGTGCAACATAAAGATACTACCTCTTATATCCGCACGCTGGGTGAGGCCACTACATTTTGCGCTGCATTACAAATTCCGCCACTGCTGGAGAATTTGGAGGAAGCGGTGCAGAATGAAGGCCTGAGCTGAGCAGCTGGGCTCACTTCTTAGGAGCAGAGGCCCTGGAGGTCGGGGCCCCGTTCTAAGAAGGCCAGAGATTCAGATTCGGTTGTTGACTGAATTATTCCTAATGGCTGAGTTGTACCTGTTGTTGTTCTCCCGCTGGTGATCTAAGTTATATGGTTCGACCCCTAGAGACTTCCTAAGCATTTGCTGCTGGTGTGCTTTGTTTGGAACTTCGACGCCCTATGACTACTGCCCAGACGATGGATGGTTACCCTACAGTTATCGGTCAAAGCAGCCCTGCCCTGGGAAATGGAGCAGGGTCAGATGTCTGTTTCATGGGCTCCAGGGCTGGGGACTAGCTGTTCATATTTGGGTTGGGGCAGGCAGGGACTGTACCTGTTACGCTCATACTCTGACTCTGATTTGCCCTCCTGGAACTGGTATTTTGGAGGCCCTAGTGTACCCTTTATGGGTCATGGAGGTTGGGGGGGGAGGTATGGGGTTATGCTCAGCGCTGCTTTCTTTGAAGAGTGGTGGGGAGTTGTTTTGGTCCCTTGGGACACTTCTGGGGGGGCTCGGGGCACTGGGGGTGTGTGTAGCTCCTGTGGTGCCCCAGGTCCTCACTGGGGCGTCCTATGCAACGCTGGGTGTGCTTCTGCGGGTTTTAACCATTGTGCAGCTTATCTGTCTGTTGGAGGGTGGGCAGTATAGAAGAGGGGTGGTGATGGGGGGTGCCTGTAGGGGACGACTACTGGGGTTCCGGTGTGCGGGGGGGGGTGGATTTCTGGTCCCTGCCCGCACGGTGGTGCCTTGGCTCTTGAATGCCCCTTTTGGAGCAGTTGCATCATTACTTTGCTGACTCCCCTGCAGGTCCCTGAGTCACTCCCCCTTGAACTCTTGCTTAGTTTTCCCCCTGCATGGTTATATTGGCATACGCCTAAATGTTTTACCCATGGAGGGATACTGTTAATTCCTCCCTACCTGTTTGCACTGTCCCCCTGGCCCAAACAGGTAGTGATTTCTGTGTTAGTGCCTGGGGTCCCAGACACGGGGGACCTATTACTATCATGCTGTTGATGTTCATAATGCAAATATTGTGTCTGGCTCTTCTTTTCTCTTCTTGTTATCTCCCTTCCTTTTCTCTCCTCTTTTTTCTGGTTCTTAGCTTACTCTCTTCTCTTGGGCTCTGGGTGGAGTTGCGCGGCGCACTCGGTTGCCGTGCACGGCCATGGCTGATTGTGGAATAATTCGCTGCTGTTCCCTAAATGTACGAGGCCTTAATACGTCAGAGAGATGCAGTATGCTAGTTAGGGAGGCCATTCGCGAGCGCGTAGGTATTCTGATGGTTCAAGAAACGCACTTCGCCAGGGACAGACACCCCAAATTGAGCGACTTATTTTCCTCACCTGTGGTATGCTTCAACAGAGACTAAGCGCAAAGGGGTGGCCACTCTGATACACCGCTCCATGCAGTGGGAATTCATGACCAGTCTGGCAGGCCCAGAGGGCCGGTTCTTACTTGTTAAGGGTAGGCTATTCTCTAAGATAGTGACACTCGTTAATGCATACTTTCTGAACTCTAGTCAGCTTTCATTTTTGCGCACTCTTCTGAACAAACTGGATTCCTTTCATGAAGGAGTACGGTTATTGGGAAGCAACTTCAACTTTCCGCTTGACCCTACTATCGACTGCTCTCCTGCCTCCTCCTCCTTTGCGGCCTCCACTGTCCGCAAATTCACTAACTTGCTGTCTGGCGGCTGGAGCATCCAGGGGTGAGAGACTTCACCTTCTTTTCACACCCTCATGAGAAATATTCCAGAACTGATCTGTTTATCTCCGACCAGTACTCTCTTCAGGTTGTGGGAAATTCTAGCATCGGATCCATTAAGTGATCTGACCATGCCCCCATTTTCGTGGATCTACGATTGGCGGGGGGTAGGAGTGGGTTGAACACTTGGAAGCTCAATGAACGCAAAGCAATGCGTACCCCTCTGGCACTCAAAGGGTTAAAGGCACATTACCACTAAAAAATTAAAATATTACATACTCTTAGATAGCATTTCTTTTTTGTTTTTTTGGTGAGGACATTCTAAAATGTTTCAAAAATGTGGCGACCTTGAGCCATGATTTATCAGGCCTGTTAGAAATGGATAAGACTATAAACACTGGTAACTGTTTTGTGATTAGAATGCACCCAGTTCAGTTCACTGAAACTCATGTCTTATTTGCCTGAATCATCTCATTCATTGCCCTCATCAGGGACGTGCACAGACATTTTGGGGGGCAGGGGCTCAAATGAAAAAAGGGCACTTCTCATAATTATTATTCTTTTTTTTTGTTAAAAGGGCACGGGGGCACTTTGGACAAAAGGGTAGGTGCTCAAGCCCCCCTTGGTGTCTATGTGTGCACGTGCCTGGCCCTCATCACATGTATAAAGGAAGAGGAGTCAAATGGGCATTCACATCTGCTTCCAGATGAATATGAAAAAGCACATTTATAATATATTTTGGAGTTTATGTACCTAATAAATTATACTTTTTTTTTTTTTTTTAGCAGATTTTGACTAGGAGTACATGATCTTTAAAGGGTATGAATGTTATTCATTTTTAGTCCGTAATATCCCTTCAATTTAAATGGAATGCAAAATAATCACAGATTTTACTGAAAAATAAGAAATTCCTGAAAATGTTCAATTTTGCCTCCTATTTTGTTTGTAAAGGGGAAGTTTGCCTCTTAGGAATTAAATACCATCCACAATGCTTTGAGCAGTATTGGATAACATGTAGCCCTACAGGTCCCACCACCAACAACCTGATGTTTACTCTCCCATTATTGATATGCATACTTTAATGTATGATTTGGCAACCTGCTGTTCCCCATATGTTGTTGGACTACAACTCCTATGATCCCGGGCCAGTGGAGACTCAGGATAGGATTCAGGTGTGAAACTACAAGAGGTGTAGCTGTAGGATGGCCCATAACTTAAAGTGATAGTAATGTTTCACAAAAAAAGCAGCTCCCATTAGTCTTCATAATATTTGGGCCATAGAGTGTGTTATTTCAATACTGAGTTGTAGTTCAAGAGTAATTGAATGATAAAGTACCCCCCTCCCGTCCCTTTTACCAATTGTAAGCCACCTCCCCTCAGATGTGGAACAGATCACAGCAAAGGACAATCTTCTTACTGTGAACATATATGGAAAACCCTGTCCCCCCCCTTGACAGGTTTTTCCTTATGGTCACTGAAGATTGTCCCTCTCTTCGATCCATCCGGACAGTGTTGCTGCTCTGAGGTGAGCAGTATTACATCAGTAAAAGGGGCAGGAGGGTGATACTTTATCATTCAATCACTGCTAAACCACAACTCTGACAGTACTGAAATAACACTCTCCATGGCCCACTCTTCTGTGAAGATTAATTGGAGCTGCTTTTATTGTGAAACATTACTATCCCTTCAAGGGGGCCTGTCAGCTCCATGGCTCAGTAGGTTTAGTTGTGCACCGGGGGTTGGGGGATGGGATATTTTTGTGTTACTGGCTTAAAAAAATATTTGCACCGGAGCCTTTTTCCCCCAGTGACTAATTACTCCGATGTTGGGAGTCACAGACCAACCACAAGTGGCAGTCCTCAGCTTGTCCACCTCTATATTAACATGTTGATTCCAGAAATGAAAATCAAGAGACAGTCGGAAATATTACTCATTTTATTGCAGTGCATTTTCAGTGTCAACATCTTAAAAATACCTAAATATTAACCCCGTGAATGCTGGAGAGGTCGCCAACATATAGCTTCGCAATGTGCTGGAGATCTCTCTAACATGCAAGGGGTTAAGCTAATCTATAGGGAGGAAGCCACACTTTGCAGGGGGTGTTGGGACTATGGACTGTTTTCAAAAAGCCTGGAGAAGAACAATTCTGGACCAAACCATCTGCACCAAAGGGGGATATGGTGATTTAAACTGGGATTTGAACCCTGAATGCTAGAGAGGTCTCAGCAATGCGCTGGAGATCTCTCTAGCATTCAAGGGGTTAAAAGGCTATTAGAAATCATTGGGGGATTTTAATTATTCTGTAAGAAGCAGATGGTTTGCTGCAGAATTAGTCCTCTTTATCTTATTGAGTATAGCCCCTATTGATCTAGGATTCTTATACAGAGGTGAGTCTTTACCAGTGGAATACTCATTTGGGGGTCTAAGTGCTAAAATACAGGTTGTTCTGACATGAAAGATCTGTAAATTCATATATATATACGCGTGTATACATTTCCATGCCTCCATACTACGTGATGCCTTTGAGATGAATGGGGAATTGGTTTTCCTTAGGAGATTGCACTGTGCTACGTAAGGCACAGCAGGAAGTGGGGAGTGCAGCGATAAATTGCTTCCCACGGGCAGATGGAAAACACAACTTGCAAACAGAGGTGGTTTTCTGCCAGGTAATGCCATGCCGATAACGCAGTACTTTCTGTTTTTTCTTTATCTGGCATTACATGAAAACAGTAAAACAATACACCATTACATGCCACCATCAGGGCAATCCATCAGTAGAGAATGAGGTAACCTTGTAGCTCTTTTATAAATCACCATTGCTTGCAATTCCATATATTTTACATTCTATGAAGGAATGGGAATATATACAGGACTGAAAATAGCAACAAACTAGACTTTTCCAGTTACACACACTTAATATATATAATATATGTGACTGCTGAGTATATATACAAGAGAAACTTGTATTTAGCACTTGTTTCTTGAATAAGTTGATCAGATATCCCTTTAAATGCAGGATGCTAATGAAAATGTAATTCTGCAGTACTGTACAGGGGTCAGTGCAAGCCACCCTGTAATGTGTGTTTTTCATAAGCATCCTGCATTTAGCCCTTTTGAGTGGAACAGGGAAAAACAATGTGTTTCTCAATGCGTTGCATACCCCACTTGCAGTCAAAGGTTTAAAGGAATATCAGGTCACCTTATCCTTGAACTTCTTGTGATACACTGGATACCTCTTCAGCATTCAAGGGGTTAAAACAACCCAAAGTCAGATAGAAGTGCTCTGCAAAGGGGTTAGAGCAGGAGTCATCAAATGTTGGATTTCCAACTGTTGGAGACTACAACTGCCATCATCCAGCCATCGCCCCCAACAGCTGGAGAGCCAAAAGTTGTCCACCCCTGTTGAGAGACTGTCAGCAGGCCACATTAGAAGGATGAGTGGATGATATTCCGCAGGTACCAGCAGGACTCTGTAGAGGTTAGTAGCAGGGCGCAGCTTGAGGCTGTATAATGCTCTGCAGGACTAGACGAGGAGCTCTGCAGCCTGAGGGAGGGGCTACCGTGCGCTTAAGACTCTGTGTGGTTTTGGGGTGAAGAAGCTGTGCAAATGAAGAACAGTCGCCCTGTAAATTACACCACCGTCCACTGCAGAACAGTGCTGTCCTTGCCCCCAGCGGAGAGCAGAGCGCTGTCATTGTGCAGGAAGACGACTCGGGTCACATGGCTGCTGTGTCCACTGTATTTATGGCTGGGGGCCTAAAACCAGAGAGAGATATGCAGAAGATGGTTACATAAATATTCATACTTTTATTTACACTTTTATACTGTCTGTGTTACATGCCTACATATATGTTCAATATATATATATTTCTCTGTCATCCAATACAGGTTACTGGTAACTTTGGGTAGGCGAGCAGCCCCTTTAAATAGACAGGAACAATTCTGAGAAGTGACTGCTGGGTGGAGTCTACCTCCTTTCCTTAGCTTGCAGCTAGCCAATCCCCAACCAGTAAAATTTGTTCCTTTGTCAAGACACAAGGCAAGAGAACAGTTCTGCTATAGTTTTAGCTTTTTTATTATTTTTCTGTTAGATATGGAATACCACTGACAATCATAATCACTGACAATATCATCACTGACAATTCCCATCACCCTAATGTGGATAGCTCAGTTTACCAGGTGCTTTTGTGGACCTAAGACCTGGGGGGAAAATCTTGGCTGCAAGTTCTTTCCCCAGGAGTTGCCCACTGAGGCTTCTTCTTGATATATTGTAATCTGAAGACAGAAGACCTGTTGAAAAAGGTGAGCACCCTTTGAGTGCTGAGGTCCACATATCCCATGCTTCTCCTCCACACAGGGGTCTCCTTTGGAGTTCCTATTACATACTCACACACTCATTGGGTTTTTCTGTATGTCTGTGAGGTGTTTGGAGCAAGTTTCTGTGGTAACTTAACCATTTTGCTGCTGGTTATCACTTTTGGAGTTTTTTTTAGCACTTTCCCTACTGGGATCAGTGTTTATTGGGTCTACTATTTTATTCTAGTGGGCTTTTGAGTGGTTTCACGTTTGGTATTTACCTCGTTAACTTTATGTTCCGTGCCTTTTCCGTGCCTTTAAGGCCATTGCTCCATTCACTTCTATGGGACTTTACAGTTTGGGACATATCTCTGCAACCACTCCATGTAGCAAGGTCAGAGATGGCTCATTTTGTGGGTTTGCCCTTGCTCTGTCATCCGGTCACTTTTTGGGCATGTTGGTGGTTTTAGGGGGCTTTGGGCAATGATGGGGTACTCCTTTAGCAAATCTAATTTTCCCATGAGCTCTCGTTTTGCGCACTCGCTTCTGATTGACTCCCGCCGTGGCAGCCATTTTGTGTATTCGCAGATTGAGTATCCTTACACAGGGCTTGGACTCTCCTTCTCTCCTCCACAGTTTAACCCTTCACCTACCAGATAAATGTTATATAGCATTTCTGGGGTGCATTTATTTATCATACACACTGTTTTGTGGGTGTTTTGATACTTTGACAGTTTGGCTCTATGAGAATGTCCACTCTGTTAGACCTTTGGGCTAAACCTAAGACAAAGGATACTGGGGTGTCTGTGTCCCTCATTGCGCCTCATGTCACTCAGGGTTACCTAGAGAATACTCAGGTCATGTTTGCCCAGCATGCGATGCTGCCCCTGAATCCCCTGCAGGGACCTTCAGCCATGCTCTAGAGCCAGTATGGATGCAAGAGTTTAAGGCTACTACCAGGGACCTCTGGTCCACCTTACAACTCCTTCCCACTTTACAGGGGGTCTTCCACTCATGGCAGGCCCCCGTCCCTATCAGATCTTCCCTGCCTAAACCGCTGGGTGTACCTGATGTGTCTGACTTCTCTGAGGAGGAATTATTGATGGACTCTGATTATGATGACTGTTCAGCTGTTCCTTCATCTCAGTTTTTTGGGGAACCCTTTGAGGCTGACCCCATTCCCTCAGCTTAGGGCCTGATCAGGGCTGTGCTTACCACCCTGAACATTCCCTTCCCTTGGTATAGGAGGCGTCTTCTGACCCCTCTGATGTGTTTCAGGAGCCTGTTCGGCCCCATACTTGTTTTCCACCTAACCCCACCCTTGACCGTTTGGTGTCTGAGGAGTGGAAATTTCCAGATAGGAAACCATCTGTGTCTAGGTAGTTTGCTAAGCTTTACCCGTTATCTGAAAGGGCCCTCACGCAATGGGTCTATCCCCCAGTTTCCAGGCTTTCTAAGTCCACTGCTTTGCTGGTGGCTGACGCCTCTGCTCTCAAAGACTGGACTGATAAGAAGCTTGAGACCTCTCTCAGGGCTATTTTTGCGATGGCTGGCTCTGCCCTCCGCCCTGCCTTTGATGCAGCGTGGGTGAATAGGGCTGTGGCTGTTTAGACTTAACAGCTCAATTCAGTTGTCCGTCAGGGAGCCCCTACTGCTGACATGTTGCGACTTCTCGGTAACATTGCTGAGGCTCAGCATTATGTTTCTGCTGCCCTGTTTGACGCTGTGCGTATGGTAGCCAGGGCATCTACCATGTGGTAGCCAGACGTTCTCTTTGGCTCAAGATCTGGTCTGCTGACACTGCCTCCAAGAAGACTCTCCTGTCTCTGCCTTTTCAGGGCTCCTCCCTGTTTGGGCCTGAGGCCACTGGAGGGAAGAGTACTCACCTACCAGTGGTCCTGAGGAAGAAAGCGCCTGTCAAAAGGAATCGGCTTTTTCATCCCTTTCAAGCAGACTCGCACCAAGTAACCCAGACGGTCCCTCAGGCTCTGCGCTCCTCATCCAAGTCTAAGCAGCAATGGAGATCCAAGTCCTCCATGAAGCCCAAGGCTTCCAAACCTTCTTCTGCATGACTCTCCAAACCTGGGTCCCCACCCGCAGGTAGGTGGCCGCTTATGCCATTACCTCTCGGCCTGGCAGGCCTCTGTGGCGGACCCGTGGGTTTTACCGGTGGTGGCTACGGGGTACAGGATTCCCTTTACCTCCCTTCCTGCACAAAGGACCTTCTCTTCTCGTTCTCCTTAGGGAGCAGAAAAGACCCAACTTTTCGAGGAAGCTGTACAGGCCCTTCTGGACAAGGTGGTCCTGGAGCTAGTTCCTCCTCAGGAGAGGGGCTTGGGATTCTACTCTCACCTCTTTGTGGTTTCAAAGAAGGATGGCGACTGTTGTCCCATTTTGGATCTGAAAGATCTCAACTCCTTTGTGGTCCGGCCCCAATACCGCCAGGAGTCTCTGCGCACTGTGATAGTGCCCATGTCCCCTGGGGAAGTTCTGGCCTCTCTGGATCTTCAAGATGCCTATCTGCACATCACCATTCATCCAGAGAGTTGGCAGTATCTCTGCTTTGACTGCGACCGGGGGCATTTCCAGTTTTCTGCCCTCCCCTTTGGCCTGACCACAGCTCCCCAAGTCTTTAACAGAGTCCTAGGAGCATTGATCTTCATCCTTCGTCGGAACGGCATCAGGGTGACTCCATATATGGACGACCTCCTTCTGAAGGCCTCTTCTCCGGAACGCCTTCATCAGCAGGTGCAGGACTGCATTCATGCTCTCTCCCATCATGGGTGGATCATCAATTTGGACAAGTCAGACCTTGTTCCTTCCCAGAGGATGGTCTTTCTGGGCCTCCTCTTCGACACTCAGAGAGGCATGGTATTTCTCACAGACGAAGTGGCTCATCAGATAGCACTGAAGGTCCAGGCTATCCTGTCTCAGGATCTGGTTCCAGCCAAGAAATTGTCATCCTGGGGGGAGGGGGGGGGGGAGTTCATTTCCACCATAGAAGCAGTTTGGTTTGCCATGGCTCACACCAGGGAACTTCAGAGGTTTCTAATCTTGGCATGCAGGGGCCAACCAGCTCTCCTGGAAAGATCCCTATCTCTCCCTCTTCATGTGGAACAGAGCCTCTTGTGGTGGCTCAACCTGAACAATCTCCTGAAAGGCAGATCCTTCCTGGTGCCCTTCTGGACCACAGTGAAGACAGATGCCAGCCTCTCCAGATGGGGAGTGGTGCTGGGGCACTTGAGTGTTCAGGGCCGGTGGTCTCGGGAGGAATCTCTCCTACCCATCAATGTCTTGGGATTTGGGCGATATTTAATTCCCTACATCACTGGACACGGTAACTGGAGGATTGCCCGGTCAGGTTACAGTTGGACAACGCCACAGTGGTAGCCTACATCAACAAGCAAGGCAGCACAAGAAGTCTTGCAGCTTGGCTAGAGGTCAAGGCTATTTTATCATGGGCAGAGGAGCATGTCCCTGCCATTTCCGCAGCTCATATTCCTAGCGTAGACAATATTCTGGCAGACTTCCTCAGTTGACACATGATGTACAGCGGAGAGTGGGAACTACATCCGGAGGTGTTCAACCTCATCATCCAGCAGTGGGGTCTTCCATGCATCGACCTGATGGCAACCAGGCACAACAGGAAGGTCCCAACGTTCTGCTCTCGCTGGGCGGATCCCCTGGCTCTGGCAGTGGATGACTTGTAGATCCCATGGACAATTCCTCTGGCATACATCTTCCCTCCCGTTCCCCTGCTGAACAGGGTGCTACGGAAACTGAGACTGGAGCACTGCCCAGTCATTCTGATTGCTCCGTACTGGCCTCGACAGGCTTGGTTTCCGGAGCTTCTGGACCTCTCAGTGGCAGAACCTCTTCGATTTCCCCCCCATCCAGACCTTCTTCTAGAGGGTTACCTCTGGAAGGAAGACGTTCATCGTCTGGCTTTGACGGCATGAAGATTGAATCCTCAGTTTTGAAGAAGAAGGGATTCTCTTCTGGTGCGGTGGGTACTATGCTTAGTGCCCGTAAGCCTGTTTCCTCTAAGGCCTACCATCGTGTTTGGTCTACCTTTCTATCTTGGTGTGCTGACAAAGACCTGTCTCAGGATTTTGACCTTCCTACAGTTCTTTCCTTCCTCCAGGATGGTGTGGATAAGGGTCTCAGTCTGAGCTCTCTTCAGGTTCAGACTTCTGCGCTCTCTGTCTTCTTTCAGAGGCGTCTTGCTATCATTCCTGATGTCAAGGTTTTCTTCCAGGGTGTTGCTCATACTCGCCCGGTGTTTAAGTCTCCTGCTTCTCAGTGGGACCTTAACCTGGTCTTGGGAGTGCTTCAGCGCCTTCCTTTTGAGTCTTTGGCTACCATTCCTCTGACGTGGAAGATGGCATTTCTCCTGCCGATTGTTTCTGTTTGCAGAGTTGCGGAGCTGCATACCCTGTCTTGTAGACAACCCTCTTTGCTCTTTCACAAGGATAAGGAGGTGCTTCGTATCTCACAACAGTTTCTCCCGAAGGTGGTGTCTGAGTTCCACATTAATCAGGAGATTGTGGTTCCTTCCTTCTGTCCTAACCCTACTTCTGACAAAGAGAGGGATCTTCATCTGTTGGATGTTGTCGTTGTCTCAAGTTCTATGTGCATTGCACTGAGTCCTTGCGGCAGTCTGACACTCTTTTTGTCATTCCTGAGGGTCCCAGAGCAGGGAAGCCTGCTTCCAAGGAAACCATTGCTTCTTGGATCAAGTCCACGATTCGTAAGACTTACGAACTTCGGAAGAAGCATGTTCCCTTCAGGGTCACGGCTCATTCTGCAAGGTCTATTGGGGCTTCTTGGGCCTAAAAGAACCAGGCCTCAGCTGATCAGTTGTGCAAGGCAGCCACTTGGTCGTCTGTGCATACTTTTGGTAAACACAACTGTGTGGATGCGCTGGCATCGGCTGATGCCAGTTTTGGGAGGAAGATCCTGGAGGCAGCCTTGCCTGTCTAGGATCTCTTTAGTCTTCCAGTACTCTCTCACTTTTGAGCCCTCTTGGCTCTAGTTCAGTGTGCTGTGTAATAATTCCTGGGGTTTGTTTGATCCCTGTTCAGTGTCCGTTGACACTTTGCGGTTATTGTTGAGCTATTCATGATCTGTAGGTTCCTTGGTGCTCTGGTGACTTTGGGGGCCTGCACCTGGTCCTTGCCTTTCTTCCTACCCTGGGGAACTTAATGGTTGGACATCCCAAAGTTACCAGTAACCTGTATTGGTCAACAGAGAAAACAGGATTTTAGTCTTACCTGTTAAATCCTTTTCTATTAATCCATACAGGTTACTGGTCTCCCACCCTGTCAAGGGACCATGCTTGGCTCTCCTGTGGCATAACGTGGGGATCCTTTCAGGTTCACGCTCACAGGAGTCTTCCTTTACCATCTTACTACCTAGTCAGTAGTAGTCTTCAAATGTTACTGGTTGGGGATTGGCTAGCTGCAAGCTAAGGAGAGGAGGTAGGCTCCACCCAGCAGTCACTTTTCAGAATTGTTCCTGCCTATTTAAAGGGGCTGACTGCCTACCCAAAGATACCAGTAACGTGTATGGACTAAGAAAAAAGGATTAAACAGGTAAGACTAAAATCCTATTATATCCTATATAATAATTTGCTAGGATGTTTGTCACGGTGCAGTCATGCGCGTTCGGGCAGTCTCTACTACGCATGATTGCATCGCGTGAGTGAGGCGACGCAAGACTGTATCGCGTAGAACAGTGAGGTAGTGACCTCTTAACCCTTTGAGTGCAAGAGGGGTACACAACATACCCCTCTGGCACTCAAAAGGTTAACATTACCCAGACCTTGGCCCGTGTACACGGGCTTTTACACTAGTATTTATATAGATGTACATAAAACATGCATATTGTATGAAAACCAAGATAAAAAAACATCACAACATAGGCTATATAGACAAAGAAAACCTTTGAATCCCAGAGTTCTTTGGCACACGGCAAAGCATTCAACGCGTTAAAATGCCCATTTAATTGAGTAGGAATCTGGGGAATTGTTATCCGTCTCCTACGCTGCAGTTGGTCTTTTTCAGTGACAAATATATTAATGTAATTATATTCACGCACACACAGTTGCACATCCTTCAGACAAAAGTGGGTTAATAACATTATCACATTACACTGAGCACAGCTATGGACTTGGCCTGACAAAATTCCCTGCCCGTTATCTCAGTTCCCAACCTCTACTCACTGGCTCAGATCACCAAACACTTACTGCTATCTCCAGGACAATGCAGACCTCCCTCGGAAAGTCCACAAATAATCAAGATATATTATCTGGGCACGTTCCAGTAGTTACATGGCTTCTACAGAAGGACAAAGGGAGCTGGTGAGGTCACTTTGGAGTTCACTGACAGTATCAAGAGAATGTTATTCAAATCCCATCCAGTTCATAGCTCTCTAGAATAGGATTAGTCAATTGCTGGATATCCAGTTATTGCAGATTACAATCCCCATCAACCCCAACAGTTCGAATATTAATAGAATAAAAATTGTGGACTAGATAAAAAGGGGAACACGTTTACAGGATGGATGTACAAGATCCCTTTCTCATGGGTGACATTGTCTCAGTGATAAACACATGAGCTGTGAATCATTGTGTTTTATGGGGAATTTCACAGGGGAGATAATCTCATTAAATGCTGCAACTTCCTCCTACAGAGCGTTAATACACCTACAATTTTGTAGTATGGGTTTCAGGAAAGTTGATAGGCATACCTGGGAACTCTCCGGTTTTGCCCCGGAGACTCCGGATTTCAAACTGAATTACCGGGTCTCCGGGGCAATGTGTAAATCACCGGGTGGACAGAGTTTAAATAGAAACTCTGCTCACTTGTGCTCCATCCCGCCCGGTTCCTCCCACTCTCCTCCCTCTTACAATCATTTTGTAGGGTTTCTTTTTTTGTTTTTTTTTGGTCCCGCCCCCCGCCACGACTAAGCCCCACCCCTTTTATGACGCGAATCGCATCATTTTCCGCCCCTCTAGGCACTGACAGGGTTACCCTCTGGGTAGCCCTGCCTCAAAAGTTCCCAGGTATGTTGATAGGTCCCCAAAAGACTATGGCCAAGGTCAACCTAATACATTAGTAATAGTTCTGTTGTGCACTTCTTATATTATCAAGTGTCACAAGATTCCTTGTAAATTAAAAACATGCATAGTCCGCTTACATAAAAACAAAAGTCAAAGAACAAGCTGGACAATGCTGTCTGATTATGACCAGCCATAATTAACACCAATGGTCATGGACATTGGCTGCAACATATATACAGTGTAACCCTGAGAGGTTCTGGGACTGAGGGCCTGGCCTCACTTTTTTTCTGGGACCATACAGCCACATGCATAAAAGGAAAAGGGGAGCTGGAAGCCAAGAACACAAACTTCTCCCAGAAGGCCTGGCCTAGTGTATTTTCATGTCGAGCCTAACATAAGCTAAGTTAGGCTCCCCAGAAATCCAGTTCTGTCTGCAACAATCCCTCACCATATGAGGGAGTGTGTCCCTGATGTTAGCACTTCAGGACTCTCTCAATGTAACAATGTCCTTTTCCCCATCTGTATATGTTTTATTCCCATACCTGGGAACTCTCCGGTTTTGCCCCGGAGACTCCAGATTTCAAACTGAATTACCGGGTCTCCGGGGCAATGTGTGAATCACCAGGTGGGCAGAGTTTAAGTAGAAACTCTGCCCACTTGTGCTCCATCCCGTCTGGTTCCTCCCACTCCCCGCCCTCTTACCTTCATTTTGCAGTTTTTTTGTCCCGCCCCCCCAGCTAAGCCCCGCCCCTTTTATGACACAAATCGCGTCATTTTCGGCACTGATAGGGTTACCCTCCGGGTAGCCCTGCATGAAAAGTTCCCTGGTATGTTTATTCCTCCACACTATAGTGTAATTTGTAGTGTGGCACATAAATCAGGCCTCAATATAAAATAAACACATACACGCCAAGGCTACACCTGTGTCCTTCCTGCTCATTTGCCGTGTCTGGATAGACATTTGGCAACTGAGAAGGGGAACTGGATGCCAAGAATCACTTATCCTGGTAGGGCGATGTGGGCACTATAGTGCGACACCTCGCCAGGCACACAGACACCCTCTGCAAGGCCAACGGTGCTACTTGGCAAAGTCCCATCTGCTTATATCAAACATTGTGCAAGGCCAGCTGTGCACCACTGAGCGATGTGAGCGGATCTATGTGCCCACATTGCCCTCCCGGGAGACATTTGTGCTCTTGGCTTCGAGCTCATCTTCTTTTTTTACACACGTGGCTGTGTGGTCCCTCAGTCCCTGAACCCCGCAGGGTTACACTGTGTATATGTTGCAGCCCAAGACAATAACCATTAGTGTTAATAAGGGCAGCCCATGATCAGACAGCACTGTCCAGAATGTGAAATGAACTTGTGCTTTGACTTCTGTTTCTAATTTAAACAGACAGTATGCGTTTTTCATTTACAAGGAAACACAATACACAACAGTGCACAACAGAACTCGCATATTTGCCAAGATCATTGAGGCACTTTAACCCTTTGAGTGCCAGAGGGGTGAGCAATTAATTGGTCTGCAATGAGTTGCTTACCCCATTGGCACTCAAAAGGTTAAGTGAGGGCTGCTGCTGAAGTCTCTCTGCATCCTCTCTGCTCTCCCCTACCCTCCCCAAAACATTGCCATCTTTATGCCAAAATGATATGCTAATGATCACAGTCTGTCCCCCTCCCCTTATATTTCTAATCCTTAGTGTATATGTCAATGTGTGTGGCATTCTCCATGTTCAAGTGATCTCCTCACATCGCCAAAAACAGCTCAACATAAGATACACATTTGGTGCATCCCCCCTGTTGTTCAGACAAATATTGTATAGCATTCTATGGGAGAGGTGAGTCACTGACTGCAATTCTGTATGGAATGTCACAGTAACAGCTTTTTGCTTCCTGACAAGGTTGAATGGTTATAACCTTTGAATAAAGCAACTGGCACCAGTGGAAGTGACCGAGTTTTACTCAGAAGGAAAAGCTCTATAACATATAGGTTTTCTTAAAAAAAAAATTACTGATCCTTTAAGCATAGTACAATTATATGTGCCAGAATAGCTAAAAGACCTGGGTCTTAAAGCTCATCAAAATGTACCAAGTAACACCCCTGATGGGTTTCAAGGGAATCACACTGAAATCACACACATATCTGCTGTTGGTTGCAATTCCTTGCATTTCTTTAACTGCTGTTTATTTACAGAGAATGGAATGCTGGGAAAACCTTGCTTCACTCTCACACCAACACTTTGATGCCCTCTATTGCAGCAAAGTAGTTGCTACAGAAGAAGTGTGAAAGTGGCCTAATGCTAGAGAATAATAGAGTTAAGGTATTAAACTGTGTTCCATGGGAACCTTGAAAATGCACAAGAGGGTCCTCTGAGAAAATGGAAATCATGGTGGGCAGGGGAACAAGGCTGGAGTCAGGGCTGCATTTCTCAATAAGCAAAGTAGGCAACTGCCTAGAGCTCAAATTATGAGAAGCGTCACAGCTAGGCTGGCCACACCCACATTCTGGATTATGGGTGTGGCCAAAGCAATCTCAGTGCCCCTGCACCAGTTTATATACTCTTTGATATACCCTTTTATAGAGAGATCATCAAAGCATTACTTCACAAGGTGTTTAAGATCTCTCTCTAGCAACCAAGGGGGTAAAGCCTTTTTTGTCCTTGCTTGTTATAAGCAAAAGGAATTTTTTGTGTCAGGAAAGTGGATGGGTCTGGGGGTGGGGGTCATGTGAGTGATCGGGGTATGTTTATGGGCAGAGCAATGGACACCTAGAGTGCCTTGCCTAGGGGCATCTGGGATGTAAATCTGGCCCTGGCTGGAGTAACAGGCAGGGTGGCTGATGTATTAAGTAAAATGATTTTGGGGCAAACCAGCTGTGCCACATAGAAGTGTGTGTGTGTGGGGGTTCGTATTATACACGAGGACAAAAAAAATTTTCTACACCCACCACAACCCGTTCCCAGCTTACCCTCCTGCTACTCACCCCCCTCCGGAGCAACCTGTGACAGCTTCACATGCTTGCATTTGCCACCCACTTCCAGCAAAGCTCTGTGAGGACCTTATCATTTAAGCCAATGGCAATGCCCTTTGAGGATGTCAAGGTCCTTGCAAGGCAATACCGTAGATCCAATGTTCAGAGATGTATGCACTAGATCTACAGTACTGCCCTGAGGTCCTCAAAGGGCATTGCCATTGGCTTAAATGAAAAGGTCCTCACAGGGCTTTGCTGGAAGCGGGGTTTCCTCTAAAATCTTGGGTATAATTTACACCTGCATATTATACACAGGTGAGTATTAGACCTGAGGGGTATACTTTATAATTAAATTCTCTTGCACTACAACTCTGACAGTATTGAAATAATACTCTCTATGGCCCAAATATTATAAAGATTAAACTGAGCTGCTTTTTCCTTTAAAGACAATACTACATTACTATCCCTTTAAAGACAATACTACTAAGTTTTCCAAATGCTTGCCATCAGAATTTTATTTGGCGCTCAATTTCCATCTTGGTGTTTCCATCCACTGACATTTGCTGTCCAAGGTAGACATACTTGTTCACTTCTAGTTCTATTGTGATTTTCCTTGGTATGGCAAATGTGTTAAACATGACTTGTGTTTAGTTGATATTCATCTTCAGCCCAAAAATGTTGCTTTCCTTTTGTAGCTCTTCAATGCGTTTTTGCAGTTCTTCAGGACTACTGGCAAAGAGTATCCTATCGTCTGCAAAACGTAAACGATGTAGATAGTCTTCACTGAACTTAAGTCCTTGTCCCAATTAAGTTGGCAAAAACTTCTTCTAAACGGGCAGAAAATAGTTTTGGAGAGATTGTGTCTCCTTGTCAAACCCCTTTTCTATGATCTGGACTTTATCATTGTTAATCTGTATTGATGCAGTTGAATTTCATATATTAATTGGAGGGTATTGATGTAAGCTCTGTCTATTCCTTGGTTGAACAGGGCATTGATTATTGCTTGCTTTTTCAAAGTCAAAGGTCATTTCGTTGTCAATGAAGACTAAGCATAATGGAAGGTTGTTTTCACTGTCGCTCTATAATTTGCTACACTGTCTGGATATGGTCCATTGTATTGAAACCTCTCCTGAAGCCTGCTTGTTCCTTAGGTTGTGCTGCGTTAAGTATTGTGTCCATTCTTTTTTAGAGTATCTTTGTGAAAACCTTGCAGACCACTGGCAATAGGCTTATTGGCCTTTAGTTTTTTACAGCAGCCTTTTTTAGGGGTGCACTGAAATGAAAATTCTGAACTAAAAACGAAACTTCAGGATGCACTTGGCCGAAAACCGAAACCGAAAATGACTTTTTTTTTTCCACCCATCTTTTTTTAAATAGTTTTTGGGATAATTGTATAATATTGGAACCGGAAGTGAGACAGGAACCAGAACATGACCTCTGACAGGGAGAATGACAGAGCTGGATGTCATCCGGATGAACTGTTGCGTGATGTGCCTGAAATGCCAGCACTTTTTCGCCAGAATGCCCACAGCTTCGGTGAAGGTACTTACTATTTCTTGCCTCCACTGATTTTTGGCCATTTCTTTTATTTCGGCTTTTTGCCGAAAATGTCATTTTCATCCTAAACATTTCGGCTACCAAAATTTCGGTGCACCCCTAACCTTTGTCGTGCAGTAGGATGACTTCTGCATTTACCATGTTTCAGGCACTTTGAAAATAGTTTAGCTAGGGCTTTGAATTAGGGTTGACCTCTGTCTTTCATCATTTCAATAGTAATTTTATTAGGACCATAAATACACAATCAATGCTGCGCTAAAACAGATTAAATCAATAAAAACAAACGTGGCCTGAAAAGTCCTTATTTATTCTTGAAGCATCGCCACCACTCTCCTCTAGACCTCCGGAAAAAAGTCCTCCATATACATGCAAAAAACAAACAAAAGAGAGGGAGCATACACTCTAAGTGTAGACTGTTGACTACAAAACACTAGCACCTCCACCACAGTCAATAATACCTTCAGTGGATAGTATAAGGTACTCACATTTGCTAGAGGCAGAAACCAGCCTCAGAGTATAAGAACCTCCACTGCATAACACCCAGTGCGGGTATCAAAACGCACTCCCGTGTCCTTGCAGTCTCCTCTCCTCTCACCTCTTCATCACAAGTTCTTCAATGGTCCTCATGGAATAACCCTATCTCCAGTATATTACCAGATTGATGGTACAGGAACATTTAGCCAGGAACAGGGGTGGACGTAGAACTGACTAATTAGGACTAGTGCCAAATATAGGCATCAAACTGATATTTATTTTAAAATATGGCTATGGACAATATCACGTATGCACTATATAGCAATAAAAAGTACAATTATAATTAAAAACTTTTACAGTCAGAAACACCCAATGCGTTTCGTGGTTTACACTACTTCTTCAGGAGCATAAAGAGTTGCTGACCATACCTTGCTTAATTTATAATCTAGGTCCTCTTCTCTTCTTTCACCTGATTTTTGAGCCAAACTCTTCAGTCCATCACTTACGGTAATAGCCGCTGGTGTACACACCTCATCGCACATGCGCACCACCAACCCCCATTATATGTATACGCACATCAATATATCAGCTGCTTTTCCTATTACGTATTGGTCCCGGTCCTATGGGATTGGTGGTGCACATGTGCGATGAGGTGTGTACACCAGCGGCTATTACCGGAAGTGATGGACTGGAGAGTTTGGCGTGAAAATCGGGTGAAAGAAGAGAAGAGGACCTAGATTATAAAAGCAAGGTATAGTCAGCAACTCTTTATGCCCCTGAAGAAGTAGTGTAAACTACGAAACGAGTAGGGAGTTCCTGACTGTAAAAGTTTTTGATTATAATTGTATTTTTATTGCTATATAGTGCATACGTGATATTGGTCACAGCACGACATATTTTATGTATTTTTAAAATAAATATCAGTTTGATACCCATATTTGGCACTAGTCCTAATTGGTCAGTTCCACATCCATCCATCAATCCGGTAATATATTGGAGATAGGGTTATTCCCTGAGGACCATTGAGGATCTTGTGGTGAAGAGGTGAGGAGACTGAGTGGACACAGGAGTGCGTTTTGATACCCGCACTGGGGGCTATCCAGTGGAGGTTCTTATATTCTGAGGCTGGTGTCTGCCTCTAGCAAATGTGAGTACCTTATACTATCCACTAAAGGGGTTATTGGCTGTGGTGGAGATGCTAGTGTTTTGAAGTTGACAGTCTACACTTAGAGCATATGTGCCCTATATTTTTCCTTTATCAGAACCAGCTGCTTTGCCATTTTTCATTGATTTACTGCAGCATCTACCAAAATAATATAATGTTAATGGGTAACAATGGCCAAAGCACCATTGTGCCTTGGAATATTCTCTGTGTACATGGGGCTTTGTGATGGTGCGTGAAAGATTGAATGACCATATGCACATCTGTATTTCAACCCTAAGGGCTAAATGCAAAAAGAAAGAGGAGTTATTGTGGAGTAAACCAACTGCACCATAGGGGACAATTAGAAATTGCCGTTGTTACAGCTTACCTTGACTTCAGCATCATTACAGGCGCGAGGCTGCAAGCATGCTGCAGGCCTCTGTTTTATCCGTTTGCTTACTGTAGACTCCTCCTATCTACTTCCTATTTTCTCCCTCTGAGCTGCTCCTCCTACTTCCTGTGGAGGGGTTTAAAAGGCTGACTGAGGCCTGACTCAGATGCCCTTGCGTTGTTGTTCAAAGAAGTTCTGTACCTTGGGCTCCGTGTATGACCTGGCTAGTCTTCCATCCATTTTAGTGCTGACCTGTGGCTTTGTCTGACTATTCTTTTGCCTCACTCCTAATAGTGGACATCCAATCTGGTGCAGACTTGTGGCTCTGGCTGACTACCTGAACTGTGTATGACCCGGCTTGTCTGACTACCCCCTCTGGTGCTGACTAGTGGCTCTGTCTGACTATTCTTTTACCTTTTCCCCTGGTGATCGGACACCCAATATAATGCGGGCCTGGGGCTCTGGTAGACTTGCATCTGACTGCAGGTGTGAGTCAGTTCGCTCCCTACTGATTGCAGGCGTGAGTCAGTTCACTCGTTACGTCTGATCAAGATCCTGAGTTCCGGTTCCTACTACTGCTCCTGTTGAGACTACCAGTGGCTAAGGCCTAGTCTCCAGCGGTGTGGTCTAGCTTTGCAGCCTGTTATTCCTGATAATAGTGCTTGCTGGCTGGTAACCCTCTGCTTGTTCCTGTATATTGTTTGTTCTTTCTATCTAATTGTTTATAAATTGCATTTACTGTACCGTACTGACTCCTGAACTTCTCTGGGTAACCGTGACAGCTGTTGACTTAAATGGGATTTAAACACCTTAAATACTAGAGAGGTCTCCATTGCATTGCAGCACTAGATATCTTACCCGAGGCACAACACAGGGGAAGTTGTACAGGCGCACACCCCCAAAATCATCTCCTGTGGCCAGCAGCTTCCTGTCATGTGACCGAGTCACTGAGTTTATGTCTGTGCCATCTGCTCCATCAGGCCACACTCCTGTAGAGAGTAAAAGACAAAGGTTAGTGTTAATAGAGGGCCCAGGAACCCATTTCAGACTCAAACTACAGGGTTTACTGTTAAAGGGAAATTATCTTCCTGCTGAGTAAAACAAGATTACGCTGACTGTTGGGAGATGCTTTGTTCAAAAGTTATTACAGTTGAAACATGTTTGGTTTTTTTGGGGGGTGGGGTGGGGAGTACGCCCATGGCCTGCCATCTTTGAGCAGTTCTGCCACTATTGCTCCCAATAGATGACACTTGTCAAGGACAGTAGTCCTCCAAAGACTGCTACAGGAATAGCGCCATCTTAAAACAGGAAGGTTACGGGAGTACTGCAACATAAATGAAAATGCAAGTATGAGCTGTACTAACTTTTCAATGAGACATCCCCCAGTAATGGACGTTCCCTTTTCGTCAGCAGAAAAAAAAGTAATACAGATGTATTTTCCTGATTATGGAATACATTTTCTTAAACAATTTGTTTTTATGAGTGGAGCATTTTTATGTTATATATTGTGTCCTAATGTCCAATAATCACTAACAAGAACAGGTCACGTGACTTACCCAGTGCATGAAAGCTAAGGGTGCACGATGCACTCTCCCACTCCAGGTTACGGACACTCTCCGCACTCACAATCTGTTTACTGGATTCTGGGTCCCCTGTGTGGAGAGAAAAAAATCCATGAAAAATATATATATGGGTTAAAATAATAGGAAGCTGAGTCAGTGAGTAAGAGGCTAGGAAGGGGTTAACAGAATAGGAAGGTGATAAGAATATAAGAAGGGGGAAGGAAGGAGTTAACAGAAAAGGAACCTGATTAGAACAAGAAGTGATTTATGGCTTAACATCAAGGAGATGAGCAGGGGAGACACAGAGGTTAAAAGGGATCTGTCACCCCTATACATGTTTGTCTAAAACATTAGTTTATATAGTGATTAGATTAAAATAAAAATAAATAAATAAATAGTTTTCAATCTTTTGCCCAAATTAAACGTCTAAAGAATACCCTGTGGCTTTCTTCTGGACAGACTGTGGTTACCAGTCTGTCACTCTTTCTCTGCTCCTCTCCCTCTATCCAGTCTCCTCCGATGCTGGAGGCTTCCTGCACGTAAGCTGGAGAGCTCTCATTGGCCATAGACCACTCCAGCTTACAGGCAGAAAGCCTCAGTCATCAGAGGAGGCTGGATAGAAGGAGGGAAGTGAAAGTCTGAGGTACAGAGCTGGTAACCGCAGTCTGTCTGGAAGGAAGCCACCGGGTAATTTTAGATGTTTAATTTGAGCAAGAGAACGATTAAAAAAAAATAAATTAAACCAGTATTCAATCTAATTGCTATATAAACTAATGTTTTAGACAGACATGTATAGGGGTGATAGATCCCCTTTAATATATTCGGGAGATGAGCGGACTAGTGACAAGACGCAAGGGTAAATAGGAGAAGAAGCTGTATAGGAGAGTTAGAGGGGAAGCAAGGAGGGGGAGAATACATCTTTAATAACTTCAGAAGGGCTGCATTTTAAGTCTAGTCCACATTGGCGAACTTTGTTGTAGCAACATGAGATTGCCATTGTATTACTGTATTATTGTAGCTGAAAAAATAGCCCATGTGAACGTTCTCATGGAAACAAAGATATCTATTCTGCTGCTACAAAGTCACTAATATGAACTAGGCCTTAGAGACTGTTACTGACATCCGTCATACTGTTACATGTTGAATAACAGATTTCAATAAAGTTATTTCCAAGCATTACTATCCCTTTAAATAAAAAATGGCTACTATAAATAGAGCTGAATTTGAATTCAAAACCAGCTAAGTAGTTAGAAGTTATTATTTCCACTTTAAAAGGAGGTCCCATTGATAACACGAGCAGCCCACCATTTTCTCACACACATCTACTTTCCTTCTTACTCAAGGTATGAAAGGTGCATTGCCTAGAGGCTTCCTTACCAATGATCACACCTCCACTTTTCACTGCAGTTATCTATTCTGTCCACAGGTGCTGCTGTTCCTATCACTTAAAGGGATAGTAATACATAAAATGTAAAAAATATATATTGTAGGGTTTATCCCCCTGAGTAAAACAAGAGTACTCGCACTGCTGAAAGGTGTTTCATTCAAAAGTTATTAATTTTCAAAGTTGAAATTTTTAGGTGCAATATCACAGTGGCCTGAAATTGTACAGTGGCGCTGTTGCTACACCATCCTATGGAGATTTATGGTCCCAGGACCAGAGTGGAGCTTCTGATCCTCCACCCGGTCTGACAGGAAGCTGATTGTTGCCCTCAGCGAGCAGCTTCCTGTCAGACCGGGGTAGGGGATACAGAAGCTCCTCTACCCATGGTCCACTCTGCTCGGCCACGCTACAAGGAGGTGACCAGCAGGAGGGAGCTATGTGCAGTGCGCTCCCCTCCTGACAGTTACCCAAAGCCTGCATGCCCCCAGGCTAGTGTGTCTAGCACCTGGGAGGGATTTGTACATTATCTGTCCCCAGCATGATTTCCTGGAGGGGATGCATCCCCCCATCCCCCCCCCCCCGGTTCCTACTCCCCTGGTGTCTGGTGGTAGCTACATTGTGTTCAAATTGATACACACAGGGGGCGCCCCTTGTTCTTTCTCCCACCCTTTTTCCCAATATCTGAAAACCAGTCGCTTGAACAGATGAATCGCAATGAGGGGCAATATTGTGTGTGTTAGTGTAAGGAAAACCCTGACACCCCCCCTTGATGAAGAAGGGCAGGTTTTTCCTTCTACTGACACAATATTGTCCCTCACTGTGATCTGTCCAGACCGGCTTTCTGATCTGATAGGAAATCTGCATGATGTGCTCAAAAGGGGAGGGACAGGGACACTTAATTTTAAGCTGAACATGATGGTAAAGATCAAAACATATTATTCATTATAGAAAATTAAAATGAACAATCAGAGATATATATATATATATATTTTTTTTATACTAGCCCTTTAGAGTAGACCTGCTTAACTTTTTTTTTTTTTTTTTTTTTTACGCATTTGAACACTTCGTTCATACTTGCCTCTGTGTTATGTTACTATCCCTTTAAGTCTGCCTCCACAAGAAAAAAAACACAATTCACATTATGGTGGTCAGTCAGTGGCACTGCAGCTGCTGTTGGAGCCTCATGTTCAAAGAAAAAGTGGAGTAAACCAGCCACAAGGGACAAAAAATCCCATTGATTTAAATGGGGGATTTAAACCTCTTGAATGACAGAGGGGCCTGCAATGCATTGTGATATCTCTAGCATTCAATATGTTAAATGTCTCATTTCACTCAATGGATATTTTTGTTTGTACCCTAGACCAGGGCTGTCCAAGCTCAGTCCTCAAGGGCCACCAACAGGCCAGAATGTGAGGATTTCCCTGATTACACAGGTGAGTCAGTCACAATGAATGATCCACTAATTAACTCTCCTGTGTGTAATGAGTGAAATCCTTACATCCTGGCCTGTTGGTGGCCCTTGAGGACTGAGCTTGGATAGTTCTGCCCTACAATACAGCTGGTTTGCTCCAGAATTGTTGCATTTTGGCCCTTGGACTACAACTCCCATCTTTCACAGCCAGTCACTGACAGCCCCCCCACACACACACTGAGGACCAGTGAAGCAGTAGAAAGTGGAATTTATAGTGGGTGAGTGACAAGCAAACAGAGTAGAGATGGGATTAGTGATAAAGCAGTCTGGAGTTAATATAACCAGCCTAGCGGCACAGTTTAGCCTTGGAGACACCGGTGATTTGTTAGGATTATATAAAGTAAATCATTAGGAGCAGATCCACCATGAACCAGTATGTGCTAAGCACTTGGTTTTGGTTGGAGGCTTGCCGATAGAAACAATTAGAGGTGAAGTTAAGAGACAGACCCTGGTCTGATAAAGTCAGCATATATCTGGATTAAGAACCTGTACTGCTGGAATTGTAAAGTACAGTATGGTGAAATTCTCCTGTAGGAAGGAGCAGGGGATCTTTATTTCAGCTCTTCCTCTATTACATTCTCTGTAGTGAGTGCAGAAAGCTTCTCCAGGCTCACCACAACTTGCAACTGTGTTTATCGTGCTGCAGGAGCATGTGAGTCCTGTGACTATGTGAGGGTGACTTGTCACAGACATTCACACTATTAGAAAACTTTGGATTAAAGAGCTGCCTGCCTGTAGATAGTTCTAACGCTTCTACTTGCCATGCTGCATTGGTGTGCACAATGTCTCGACTGGACCAATAACGGTCATTGTCACTACTAGTAATGCTAAGACTCTTCTTACTTCTGCTAACACCAATCCATGCTAAAGGTTTGTAAGATCCATACAGGAATAAACACTCAGAAATTTCAAGTGTCTTAACTTAACGCAATAATTGCTTGATAATGTGTTGCTCATATTTCTAGCATCCCAAGAGTTAAAGAGGAACTATCACCCAAATTAAAGTTACCCCCAAATAATTATGCACATAACGATAAGCATATCCATACTGGTATCATCCGGAATATGCCCAGCGTTATTAAGAAATCCAACTCATTCTGAGACGGTCAGGCAGACATCAGCGCAGACATCTTGCCAAAGACACATCTGTGAGTCTGCGCTGTCTGTCCCGGTCTCCTCTAGGGGGAGTCGCATTGTACCTTAAAGTGATAGTAATACTTTGTTTTAACTTTATTTTATTTTGTAGGCATTAAAAAACATGAAGAACGATATAAGTCTTATCTCTCAAACCTTTATGGTTTAAGAGATATTCACAAACAAAGTACCCCCCCCCGTTCAACCAGATCAGAAGGGAGGTGCCCAGGTAGACTGCAGAGAGGGACAATCTTCAATTAAGATAACGGAAAAAGCTGAAAAACTTGTCAAGGGGGGAAGGGCTTTCATTGTTTTCATACAAAGAAAATTGTCCCCTTCTGTTATCTGTCTGGTCATACAACCTGATCCACATCTGAGAAGAGATTGCTTACACTAGGTAAAAGGGGCGGGGAGGGGAAACTTTGCTTGTGAATATCTCATAAACCATAAAGGTTTGAGAGATAAGACTTATATCATTCTTCATGTTTTTTTAATGCCTACAAAATAAAATAAAGTTAAAACGAAGTATTACTATCCCTTTAAGGTACAGGAAGGGACGTTGGTGCAGGCACTCAGATGTGTCTACAGCAAGCTGCTTGCCTGTCCGTCTCAGAACGAGTTGAATTTATCAATAACGCTGGACATATTCCGGATTATGAATATGCTTATCGTTTTGTGCATAATTATTTGGGGGTAGCTTTAATCTGGGTGATAGTTCTGCTTTAAATGCAGTTGATAGACTAAAGTGTCCTATATTAGTATGCCAAGTGCATGTGCAGCTCCATGCTTCCGTTCTGTTCTGCCCTATAAACTATCTAGGCCATACGCACCAGTAATAAGAGATCGCCAACTACCAGGTAATTTACCTCTACCTCTTGTGTATGAGGTTGGGGCTTTTATTGATTAATTTTATTAATCCCCTGCTACTCCTTACCCTAACAGATCTGGGTGGAAGTAGTTAATAAATATTATTTATGTAGTCTTAGGACCTTATAACCCCCATGAAAGGTAATTGCTGATCCCCCCTCTAATCCCATCTACTTGTGTTTGGGGAGTCTATGAATCCATGAACCTTTGAAGAGTGGAGAACTAACACTATAACACCTTACAACAACTTGACTGATTTTAAAAGAAATTTCAAAAATCACCTATATGTTATGTAGCCATTCTTTATTTATAAACTATAGTTTAGGGGACATTTAACTTTATTTCTATGTCAATTTATGCAAATCAGCCAGTAGCTAGTGGCAGTTGGGAGGGAGAGTAGAATGTTAGTATCAGACACACCAGAGTGTTTAATTTGCATAAACTGACAGACAAAGAAAGCTAGATATCTTGTAAAGTACAGTTTTAATTATAAAATAGTAAAATAATTTTAGATGATTTTGAAAGCTCTTTAAAAATCACCCAAGTCATTAACATGGTAAAGAATATCTGTTACATGCTACGAGTGTCAAGATACAATCCTATATAATAATTAGCTAAACGTGTGTTGGTCAGAAGCCATCATGTGCAGTAGAGACGGCTGCGCACGCTGCAGTCATGCGCACTACAGACTGCCTGCACCGTGGCTGATAACGGAGTGGGGCTCTGAATTCAGACCATAGTCGGTGCACAGAGAGGACTACGGTCTGAATTCGGAGCGCCCCGCTCCATATCAGCTGCGGCACGGCAGTCTCTACTGTGCATGACTGCAGCGCGGCCGTTGCTGGGTGGCACTGTGGCCCGTGTACACGGGCTCTTCAACTAGTCTTATCATAAAAAAAATAATGAGCACATGCACTACAGGAGAGTACGTCTGTACTTCTTTATAAACCCCTTGTAAGACCACAACAGTAACATAGAAAACTATTTTTTGTGCAATAGTTTTGAATGCCAGAGGGCTAAAGCAATGCATTGTGTACCTATCTGGCACTCAAACTGTAAAAAAAAAATACATTACTGAATCGGAAAATACAGAGACTTCTAAAAGAGTGAGAAATTTTAATTATAAAGACAGAATAGACAAATTGTGTTTGTTTACACTATTAAAGAGGCGTCTATGGGAGGATGATTACTACATCCAAAAATATTTAAGGCCAATACAAATAACTTTCTTGGGAACTTTGTTCAGAGCTGAGCAAAGGGGGCAGCCATTTGGTTAGAGGAAAGAAGCTCTGACTACAAAATAGAAAGATTTTTTTTTTTCCAAGGAAGGACGTGGAATCCAATGCCTCGGGAGGCAGATACTGTTCAGAATATTATGAAATACCTTTTAAACAATAAAAAAACAATATAAAAGATTATGACTATTCATTTTAATGCAGGCATGATGTTTATATGGGAGAAATCAGATTTTGTAGATTGAAGGAATTTGTTTAACCATTTGAGGTGAAAATGGGAAATGATTCACTGGGGTTTAATTTGCCTTCCTCTGGATCAACAAAGAAGATCTGGCAAAGGTTGAACAAGATGGACTCATTTTTTTTACTTGCATGAACTATGTAAAATTATTACAAAAAATATTTTTTTCTTTTCTTACAGATCATGAATGTCAGCGTCAATCAAGCAGATGCTTCATTGGATTTTTATAGCAGACTTATAGATCCAGGTCTAATTATAAGGATGTGGTTGGCTGGACATAAAGGGATAGTAATGTTTCACAATAAAAGCAGCTCCAATTAATCTGCATAGTGTTTGGGCCATGGACAACGTTATTTAAATGGATAGTAATGTTTCATAATAAAAGCCGCTCTAATTAATCATCATAGTATTTGGGCCTTGGAGAGTGTTATTTCAATTCTGTCAGAGTTGTAGTTCAAGAGTAATTGAATGATAAAGTATCCCCCTCCCGCCCCTTCTATTGATGTAACACTGCTCAGCTTAGAGCAGCAGGGAGTGTCCAGTTAGATTGCAGAGAGGGATAATCTTCAATTAAGATAAGGAAAAAAGCTTAAAAACCTGTCAATGGGGGTAGGGTTTTCATTGTTCTCACAGTAAGAATATTGACCCTTGCTGGGAGCTGTCTGGTCTATGGACTGCATTCCACATCTGAGGGGAGGTGGCTTACACTAGGTAAAAGGGGCGGGAGGGGGATACTTTATCATTCAATTACTCTTGAACTAAAACGCTCACAGTAATGAAATAACACTCTCTATGGCTCAAATATTATGAAGATTAATTGGAGCTGCTGTTTTTGTGAAACATTACTATCACTTTAAATACTGTCAGAGCTGTAGTTCAAGAGTAACTGAATGGTAAAGTATCCCCCTCCCGCCCCTTTTACTAACGTAGCACTGCTCACCTCAGAGCACCAAGACTGTCCGGATGGATCACAGAGAGAGACAATTTTCAGTGAGCATAAGGAAAAGCCTGAAAACCTGTCAAGGGGGGCAGGGTTTTCCTTATGCTCACAGTAAGAAGATTGTTGTTTGCTGCGAGCTGTCTGGTCAAGTGACCAATTCCACATGGGAGGTGGCTTACACTAGGTAAAAGGGGTGTGAGGGGGATAATTTATCATTCAATTACTCTTGAACTACAGTTCTGACAGTATAACACTCTCCATGGCCCAAATACCATGAAGATTAATCAGAGCTGCTGTTTTTGTGAAACACTGCTATCCCTTTAATTCCATAATTTAGTAATCGCCTCACTATCAATCCCAGCCAATCAAGTCCTGAGCCACACATTTCATTGCTTTACAATGTGTTGCTGGCACTTCTACCAACAAAATGGCAAGAAAAAATGATTAGGCAATTAGAAGTTGTAGGGTTAATTTTATCAATGTTATCAAGCAGAGGAAGGGGGTGGAGAAGACTAGGTTAAGGCCTGGACAGACAGAAGGCGAATAACAGTGGTCAAAAACAAGACGGGGTCGAGGGTCAGAGATCAGGAATGTAGTAGAGTTCAGAATTAATTAAATTAAATATTGCATGGTCTACATAACAAAGCATAACAGGAAACACTCCATGAACTTCATATGTATAGCTTGGAGGATAAAAGAGAGTGGAGATATGACACACTTTCAAGTATATTAACCCCTTGAGGACTGAAGGTTTTGCAACGTCATGCCTCACAATGCACTGTACAACCCACAACCCTCTGGACTAGTGGCCCTGTCACCTTGATTCAACTTTGCATATTGGAAAACATCATTAAAACTGCTTATGTGTTGCATACCCCCTCTGGCACCCAAAGTGTTAAAGGTATAGCACATGGCTTTATTTTGATTGGCTTGCCTGGTCACGATATGTTATATCTATTATGTGCAGTTTTTAGCGGGGGGTGAAATGGACCTATAAAAGGGGACTGGTGGCGTTCCTGTCCTTTGGGTCCCCACCACCTCATTTACTACAAACGATTCCTAGGTTATTCCTATCAGAAGTATACTAGATATTTTGTTTCTTTATGAGTAATGGTTTGGTGTTTTTACTAGGAATTCAATGCATTTCTTTAAAAGCAATGTTGCCAGGAAGAATTTTTTAACTTTGGCATTTTTAATCCAAAATATTTCTGTAAGCCATAAAGATGGCAATATGTATTGGTTAGGACTCATTTAAAATGGGGTATATTTTGGCCTATGGGCCTGTCCACAGAGCTGCTTTAGAGGTTGTGAAGCTTATTGCAACCTCCAATGACTGGCTGACCCTCATTTTCATCAGCCAATCATGTGGGACTGATGCTTACATCAGTCAGCTGTTAGCCACACCCCCCAGTGGCAGGATCACATATGAGAATGTTGGAGAAAGGAGAGTTGCAAACACGGGAAATTGAAATGTATTGGGGAGGCTGCTACTTTTTTGCTGCTTGCATGAAAGGGCCATTGACATCCCTTTAAATAACTCTGAGTGTTTTAAGCACACAGGCAAATGGGCAGACTAGATGGGTCAATTCTAGTCTGTTACTTTTTATGGGCCTTATGTATAAAACCAGAGTGGCGTAATTCTGGGACAAACCAGAAAAAAAGGTTCCCATTTATTTAAATGAGGCTTTTAATGTAAACTAACGCGTTGGAGACCTTTCTAGCAAGGAGTTAAATGCCCCATTTAAAGAGATAGTAATACTTGAAAATTACTAATCCCCATATTGTAGCTTTGTTAAAAAGAAACTTATTGCCCCCAGTGTCATCTCTCAAACCATTATAGTTTGAGAGATGATAGCGCTCAAAGTTCTCCCCTCCCTCCCCCTTCCCTGACTGAACGCTGACTGCAGGGATATCCGGTATTACTTGCATCAGGCGGCTCTGCAGCAGAGCCGAGATCGCGTTTATAAAAATGAAATCTTTCACGAAAACAGTCTTCTACGTGTGCTTGCAAATCAAGCACACGTAGAAGACCGTTTCAGTGAAAGAATTCTTTTTTTTATAAACGCGATCTCGGCTCGGCTGCAGAGCCGCCTGATGCACATAAGACTGTCGTACAACAGCTTCCCCTGCAGTCAGCGTTCAGTCAGGGAAGGGGGAGGGAGGGGGGAACTTTGAGCGCTATCATCTCTCAAACCAGAAGGTTTTGAGAGATGACAATGGGGCAATAAGTTTCTTTTTAACAAAGCTACAATATGGGGATTAGTAATTTGCAAGTATTACTATCCCTTTAAATCAATGGGAATATTGTAATTTCCATTTATTCCTTATGGAACTGCAACTGGTTTGCTCCAGAATAGCAACCACTTTGGTTTTCTACAGAAGGGCCTATGTTTCTATGGAACCTGGTCTGGTACAGAGGCAATAAGACAGGCTTCACAAAGCTGGCAAGACAATAGAGGAATTCTCCATAAACATGCAATGGTATGCTACAGAGAAGTGTAAATATATTACTAGGAGCAGGCAGAGGCCACTGTAGAACAAAGAGTCCAGGACGGGAATGTACAGATCAGATTCTGCACTAAAACACTGCTCAGCGATCTGTTCTGTTGTGCCGCCCCAGCCTAGCACGTGTACAAACATTTTTATACCAAAAAATGGCTGCTTTGCACCAAGGGGATGTCAGTGTGGGAGTGAATGGTCATGTTGGGGCATACTGCCTTGTGCTTTGGCTCAGAAGAAAGCATCTTCAGTCAGTCCAGTTTGTCAGGTCATCGGGGGTGGACAGGACAGCTGTTGGCTTTTTTTTTTTTTTTTAAATTGAAGCAGGGAGAATGCATGAGTCTATTTAACACTTTAAGGACGATAGGGGTGTGCAACACATTGTACACATTTGTGTACTTCCATATATTGGTGAGATTAGCACAGGGGTGTCCAAGTTTGTTCAATCGTGGGCCACACGTGTGAGGGCCATATTATTTGTTTTATTGATAACAATGGTGAATTATAGCCTGTCGGCTATCCAACAATATGGATTGATTGATTGATCAAGTCAATGACAATACTGATATCTGATGAGAGGTGGTACCGTGTTAGCTGTAGAAATACAGGAGGCGAATATAGTCCTTGATACCTTTATTGGCTGACTACAATGCAATGTGTCCTTGTATATAAGAGATGTTTCCATATTTATCTGTAGAACATGACAGGAAGAGACCTGAGATGTCTTGAATGCTTGCATCCTAAATCTGTTTAGTTAGCCAATAAAGATATCAACGACTGTACGGTAGGACTGTACGGTATTAGCAGACAGGGCATTATGTCTTACTGGTCTACTAGCTCATGTGTGCTACCTAATTCGGTAAAATCCACTTTTTTTTTTTTTTTTTTTTTTTTTAAATCTCAGACAGGCCACACTCTGTGGTGAGGGGGGCCGCACGTCGGATGCCAACGAGCGGATTTGTACCTTCTCCTGATATTGTATAACTATCATATACAGAGCCATAAGCACAAACAAAAAGTGGAGCAATCTAGGACTAAACCAACTGCACCACAGGGGACAAGTAAACATTCTCACCAAGTTAAACGAGGCAATGCACTGGATACCTCTCTGGCACTCAAAGGGTTAAAACATGTACCAAACATGTTGCAATGCATTGGACGCCTCTCTGGAACTCAAAGCATTAGCAATCTTGCGAACGCTCTACTGGTGAAAGTCTTAACAGACTTCCATCTGTTGAGGACCCATTACAGCAAGATTAGGGAGTTCTGTGCTGTGTGACACACAATGGTACAGGCCATGTTGTTACCCACTAGAGACTTTCAGTGGGAAGTGATCTTCTCTCCCTTCTCATCTATAGTCCTGGCTATCAACAGCTATAAAAGTATTTAAAGTGTTAGTAATGTCCAAAAAAAAGTTTTTTGCATTTAGAAGAGCTTAAAAAGCTGAGCTAAATGCAAAAAAACGTATCTCTCAAACCGCTATGGTTTAAGAGATACAGGTGTTTTTAAGCTCTTCTAAATGCAAAAAACTTTTTTTTAGACATTACTAACACTTTAAATACTTTTATAGCATATATTTGGAACAGCCTGTGTGGTTAATATTGTATATATTTGTAAAGGGTGAGTATCACACTTTTTCACAGACAGCCAACAGTATAAGTCGTGCGTGTTCAGATCCAGTAGCATGTAACTTTCATTTATATAAAATAGATGTACATTATTTTATATATATTTATATACAATAATTACATTTTTGTTTAACCCTTTGAGGGCCAGAGAGGGGGTGTCCAACCCATAGCTAAGTAACGCATTGAACACTGGCACTCATTTGGTTAAAGTGGGAGGCTTTGAAATGACAGGAGACACTGACCATATTTTGGCCATAAGCCTTCACTTCAACAATGAAAGTGAATTAGTGTGCGGGTACTGTAAGCAGCGGTGTATATAGTACACGCAATGAAAGTGAATTAATGTGCGGTTACTGTAAGCAGTGGTGTATATACTACACACAGATTCATTTGGAAGAAATCACTTGGAAATAGTGCTGATATAAGTGCTCGGATGACATATACCCGCAGTGGTTGCAAAGAGCACGTCTCTTCTTTCCCATCCACTGAACTAAGAAGAGCATGTTTTCGCTTCTTCAAATGTGTGCAATGATATTATATACCATTTATACTCACAATAAAGGATTTCGTAGTCCCCACTGTTGGTCATGAAGCAGGAACTGTCTGATGCCCAGTCTAGATGTGTGACATAACTGGAGTGACCCTGCAGAGACAAGGAAAACAGAGTTTATATCTACGTATCTGTACAGAGACCATCAGAAATGGCAGGGTCCTCAGAATCTGGCTCAGGACATAAAGGACAACACAGTGACAATGGAAGTGATTATTTTTTGCCTTCTGCATAGGGACTCAGACACAGGAGATCTTGGGAATCTGTCCCTTCTCCTGCACAGTGACACAGAGAGGATCTTGGGAATCTGTCCCTTCTCCTGCACAGTGACACAGAGAGGATCCTGGGAGTCTGTCCCTTCTCCTGCACAGTGACACAGAGAGGATCCTGGGAGTCTGTCCCTTCTCCTGCACAGTGACACAGAGAGGATCCTGGGAATCTGTCCCTTCTCCTGCACAGTGATACAGAGAGGATCCTGGGAGTCTGTCCCTTCTCCTGCACAGTGATACAGAGAGGATCCTGGGAGTCTGTCCCTTCTCCTGCACAGTGACACAGAGAGGATCCTGGGAGTCTGTCCCTTCTCCTGCACAGTGATACAGAGAGGATCCTGAGAGTCTGTCCCTTCTCGTGCACAGTGACACAGACATAGAGGATCCTGGGAGTCTGTCCTTTCTCCTGCACAGTGATACAGAGAGGATCCTGGGAGTCTGTCCCTTCTCCTGCACAGTGACACAGAGAGGATCCTGGGAGTCTGTCCCATTCCCTGCACAGTGACACAGAGAGGATTCTGGGAGTATGTCCCTTCTCCTGCACAGTGACACAGAGAGGATCCTGGGAATCTGTCCCTTCTCCTGCACAGTGATACAGAGAGCATCCTGGGAGTCTGTCCCTTCTCCTGCACAGTGACACAGAGAGGATCCTGGGAGTCTGTCCCTTCTCCTGCACAGTGACACAGAGAGGATCCTGGGAATCTGTCCCTTCTCCTGCACAGTGATACAGAGAGGATCCTGGGAGTCTGTCCCTTCTCCTGCACAGTGATACAGAGAGGATCCTGGGAGTCTGTCCCTTCTCCTGCACAGTGACACAGAGAGGATCCTGGGAGTCTGTCCCTTCTCCTGCACAGTGATACAGAGAGGATCCTGAGAGTCTGTCCCTTCTCGTGCACAGTGACACAGACATAGAGGATCCTGGGAGTCTGTCCTTTCTCCTGCACAGTGATACAGAGAGGATCCTGGGAGTCTGTCCCTTCTCCTGCACAGTGACACAGAGAGGATCTGACAGCCTGTCCCTTCCCCTGCACAGTGACACAGAAAGGATCCTGGGAGTCTGTCCCATTCCCTGCACAGTGACACAGAGAGGATCCTGGGAGTCTGTCCCTTCTCCTGCACAGTGACACAGAGAGGATCCTGGGAGTCTGTCCCTTCTCCTGCACAGTGATACAGAGAGGATCCTGAGAGTCTGTCCCTTCTCGTGCACAGTGACACAGACATAGAGGATCCTGGGAGTCTGCCCCTTCTCCTGCACAGTGATACAGAGAGGATCCTGGGAGTCTGTCCCTTCTCCTGCACAGTGACACAGAGAGGATCTGACAGTCTGTCCCTTCCCCTGCTCAGTGACACAGAGAGGATCCTGAGAGTCTGTCCCTTCTCGTGCACAGTGACACAGACATAGAGGATCCTGGGAGTCTGCCCCTTCCCCTGCTCAGTGACACAGAGAGGATCCTGGGAGTTTGTCTCTTCCCTCCTGAGTGGCACAAAGGACACCTGGGTATCTGTTCCCTGGCTGGTACTGTAACATGTTCTCACCGTGCATTTCCCCACACGTCTGTACTCCCGTCCCTCTTCTGCCACCTCATAGACATAAATAAAGTTGTCATGTGATCCAACTGCCAAATACTGTCCATCTGTAAGAAGGAGAGAGACCAAGGTGAAAAGTAAAAGAAGGAAAACAGGTCAGATTAACATATGCAACAGCGCCATCCAGAGGAAGACATGCACAGTGACAGTACCGGGGCTGTAGCTGATCACACTGATCTGCTCGGTGGCGTCAGAGATACTGGTCACTATGACGTGGGTCTGAGCATCCAGGACTAAGAACCTGCGAGAGTGAGAGGGGAAGAAGAAAAGGAACCAGGAGGAAATAGTGAGTCACATGTTCAAAAATAGTGGAGCAATTCTGGAGTTAACCAACTACACCATGGGGCAAAATTTCAAAGGATTAAAATGGGGATTTGAATTCCTTAAATGCTAGAGGTCTGCAAAGCATTGACAATTATTATACAACCTCTATGGTGCAGTTGGTTTGCCCCAGAATTGCTCTATGTTTCCCTGTAAAGCAGGCCGAGAACTGAAAATGGATTACACATATACTGGTACAGCACAGCAGTCTCTGACAATGTTTTGTAACAATAAGTTAAACCTTTGAGTGTCAGAGGGGTACGGAATGCATTGCAAAGCAATGCATTCCGTACCCCTCTGGCACTCAGAGGGTTAAAGGAACATTAAACCCTCCTAATTATATTAAACGAACACACGCCTTATTCTGGGAAGAAAATCCTTATGGCCATTATGAATCAATGCTTTGGGAATCGGTTCTCCAACACAAATGTTAATTTTGTACTTGATATAAAGTCCTTTTATTGCAGGACCCCAAACTTCTCACAATCAGTTATTCTTAGGAAGGAAAGAAGAGGTGGGATTTAGAGACCTAGGTGGGAGATGCACTAAGGTGTGATAAAGAGATCACTTCTCCACTGATATCACTTCTCCAATTCCTGTGTTATTCTATGGAGCCTATGCACTAAGAGCCATCAGACTTTAGAGATGTTAGTGCATAGTATCTATAGAATAAAACAGGAATAATAGGAATTGGAGAAGTGATATCACTGGAGGTCATCTCCTTTTTATCACCTCTTTATCACACCTTAGTGCTTCCCTCCCTCTGTGTTAAAGGGATAGTAATACTTTATTCTTACTGTCCCCCATATTGTAGGTATTTGTAAAATAATTTAATAGCCCCCAGGTTCATGGTTTGAGAGATAACCAAAGGCAAAGTTCCCCCTCCCTCCCTGAAGTCAGCGTTGTACTCACTGCAGGGGAAGTCTGTCGTATGATAGGCTTGCGGCTCTGCAGCTGAGCCGAGATCCCATTAGTGACAAATAATTATTTCACTGAAACGGTGTTCTACATGTGCTTGGGATAATAATGTTTGTATTTTGGCAAGTCTTCTTTAGAGTTTGGCAAGTCTTCTTTAGAGTAAATGTAACCGATTGTGCTATCTTTATCTACTTACAGTTGTGTAGTTCAAAAGATATTAGATGGAGAAAGTTCCCCAGCCCGCCCTTTCTGGACACGTCACGCTGAATCTGCAGTGTCCGGACTGATGCAGCAAGGGACAATCTTCGGTATGCAAAGGGAAATCCAGACCTCCTTCATCAAGGGGAGCAGGATTTTCCTGATACTCACTGACGTTTGTCCCTCTCTGCACACGTCCGGTCCCACGACCGCATTGCAGCTCCAAGGGGAAGAGGCCAGAAGGGGCGGGCATGGGAAATTTCTCCAGCTAATATCTTTTGAACTACACAACAGCAAGTAGATAAACATAGCACAATCTGTTACATTTTTGCCCTTGGAAAAAGCAGCTCTATAAGCTGGGAAACGCGTTGGGTGTTTGGATCAGCAGAGAATTTTAGTATAGGAAATTGTCTGTATGTTTACACAGTGGTGACGCTGTATTTTAAACAGCGATTATTGCTTTTATTTTTAATAAATATTTGTATACTGGTCCAAAAGTGTGGTAATACTTTCTAACTATAGATTTATAGTTAGGCCTCCTAGGTATAGAGTCCTATAATCCCTAGATAGAGGGAGACTGCTGGAATTGCAGGAATCATTGGGACGTCTACAGACCAAAAGAGGAGAAGTAGAGAAGACATACAGTATACCATTACTGGGGGTTTATCCAGTGCAAGCGCTTACACCTTGAGGCGGGACTTTGCCTCAGGAAAAGGTGAGTGGGAGTATAGCCCACGAATTAAGGTGCTGAGAGCACGGTGAAGGGGACAACAGTCCAAGAAACGCGGTGGAGGTTGAATTCAATTGAAATATTTAACAGTTTGCACTTAGTCTGTTTGCGCTTTCTCCATTTTTGTCTTTTCTACATATATTGGTTGAGAATTGTGGCCAGAGGTTCGAGGGAGAACTGGCAGCAACAACGAGCAGACAATTATTTGAGGACTCTCGCTTTTTCCACTTTACATGTATATTTAAAGGGACAGTAATGTCCCCAAAAAACATTTTCCAGTTTTGTAGAGTTTAAAATATTAATCGATACGCTCCAAACCCTATCTCTCAAACCGCTATGGTTTGAGAGATATAGGGATTCAAAGTCCCCCTCCCTCCCCTTCTCCTGATGTCAGCTGCAAAGCTGCCAGCAGGAAAATTGAGTTGTACGACTCGAGGAGGCTCTGCAGCAGAGCCGAAATTGCGTTACTGTTAAAGAATTAATTCATTGGAAAGGTCTAAAAAGTGTGCCTGGTTTGCAAGCACACTTTGTAGACCTTTCAATGAATGAATTCTGTTTAAGTAACGTGATTTTGGCTCTGCTGCAGAGCCGCCTCCTGGTCCCCGGACCAGTATCTCCTGCTGTCAGATAGATGCTGACGTCAGGAGAAGGGGAGGGAGGGGGGAACTTTGAATCCCTATATCTCTCAAACCGTAGTAGTTTGAGAGATAGGGGTTGGAGCGTATTAATATTTTAAACTCTACATAACTGGAAAAATATTTTTGAGACATTACTGTCCCTTTAAGATTGTAATCCTGTAATTTTTTCTTTTTTGAACCAATTATTGTGTTTGTAAATTAGCGCCACATACAATAGTGGTTTTGTTCAATCTGTTACATTTACTTTAAAGAAGACTCGACAAAATACTAAATAACAAACATTACTATCCCTTTAAGCAACAAGTAATCATGTCTACCCACATGAATATGCTATCCAGTACTAAATGGGACAGTTAAAGGAATAGTACATTGGTTGATATATCTATAAATATAATGAACTTACAGCTAGTAGAATCTATAAAGAAAATATTTGGTTTATGTTAGATCCCTAAAATGAAACCGTAAACTTGTTTTTTAAGTGCATGTTTAGCCTATCTTATCTAGACACCATTTGGTTAATTTTGTTTGTATTGTTTGTAATGAGATATAAGAGCTAAACAGTTAATTTACTAAGATTACTCTTTACTGCTCTGGTATTCAAAAATGCTGTCACCTTAGCTCATTTACAGACAATCCTGGACTATCACTTCTCAGTTACCTATCAAGACTGCTATGGTAATTAGAGTCAGAGAGCCCTGGGAAAGGCAACAATGGCTGCCCGTGCAAGACTAGATTTTCAGCCTCGGATAACAAACATAGAATTTTTACAGATGATAGTACATAACCCCAGTTCAGTTTTAGGTGTTGTTAATCCTTTAATTTTGGAGAACCAGTACACACGTAATTGATTCATAGGGGCTATTACAATTTTCTGTCCACTTAAAATAAGTGGTGGTAGGGGTTATTAGAAGGTGTTGGTCTCCATTTAAAATGAATTGCTTATTAAACCTTTGAGTGCCATAGGGGTATGCAATGCTTTGTGTACTCCTCTGGCACTCAGAGGGTTAATGACGCATATGCAGGTATACATAGAAAAAAAAACTTTGCATCTGTAGAGTAGGGGGTGGGCAACCTGCTCCTGTCCAGCTGCTGCACTACATTCCTGTCATTCTCAGCCATTCTTTCAGCTGTTATTGAACTACAATTCTCATCATCCTCTGATTAATGAAGTTTATTCCAACAACATTTGGGAGAGGCAGATGTTGCCCACTCCTGTTTTATGGCTGTTGTGATTCTTATGCCACCCTAGATTATGGATCTTTCACAAGAGATTAGTATTAACCTCTTGAGTGAGGTACGCAACGCATTGCAGAGCAATGGCTAATGAAAGAACTGACACAAAAAGCTCTGACAAAAAGTTGGAGTAAGACTGAAAGAGACTGTCAGGAGCAGATGGCGCCCTCTACACTTCAACTGGGGATTAGTATCAGTATCAATCTTATTTTATGGTGTGCTGATTTTGACTTTTTTAAACCTATGCACATGCATTGATTTTGAAAATTGTACGTTCATAAATTGCTCATAAAATGTCATAAATTTCTACTAAGAATATAGCAATAACACCAGCGGGATGATGCACTAAGGAGTGATAAAGAGGTAATAAAGTTCAGATAACTTCTCCAGTTTGATATTCTATACACAAACATTCCTCAAATTGGAGAGATCTTATTGCATAGGTTCCATATAATAATATAGGAATTGAAAAAAAGAGAACCTATCTACTCTTCTCCCTGTATACCGTTTCATTGGGTGAACTTAGTAATTCACTTGGCTTCAAGTATCATCTATATGCTGATGATAGCCATTCAAAAGCTTGGGGTCACTTAGAAATGTCCTTGTTTTCCATCAAATGAGTTGCAAAATGAAAAGGAAATACAGTCAAGACGTTGACAAGGTTAGAAATAATTATTTTTAATTGAAATAATAATTGCGTCCTTCTTCATACTTTACTTCCGTTGAAGAATCCTCCATTTGCAGCAATTACAGCCTTGTAGACCTTTGGCATTGTAGTTGTCAGTTTGTTGAGGTAATGTGAAGACAGTTCACCCCATGCTTCCTGAAGCACCTCCCACAATTTATATTGGCTGAATGGGCACTTCTTACGTACCATAAGGTCAAGATGCTCCCATAACAGAAACAAGGAAAGTTCTAAGTGACCGCAAACGTTTCTGAACGGTAGTATATATGTCCACTCCCGATCTTTCACCTCAAATTCAGTTACAGATTTCAGACTGCTTCTAGGCCATCTCCTCGTGGATGATTTGTAGTCATCTTAAGCTAAACATGTTCAAAACAGAACTTCTCATTTCCCTCCAAGATCTCACCCAACATCCAGTTTCACTATTACAGTTGATGAATATACATAATCTCCTCTTTAACATACCTTAGTGCATAACCCTCCCGGTGTCCTGTTAAGAAAAATGTTTTTTGGAAATTCTGATCTCAATTCAAATCAATTATAGTGTCACGTTTTAGAAAGAGACATAAATAAAAGCATAATAAAATGTTTAAATACTGACATCATGAATAGTGTTTTGTTGCAAAATGATGGAAAGAAATATTTGCCTTTATAAATACAGGCCTGTGTGTCTGCTGCTGCACATAGAGCCACACAACTGATTTTACTGTTAAATAAAATGCAAAACCTGAGTACTTTGAATGCCACCAACCAACTTCAGATCCTAACCTCTAGATCAATTGTTCTTTTTTTTATTCCCCAATCTCACCCCTACCACAGATTCCTTAAAGGGATAGTAAAGTTTAAAAATAAAAGCAGCTCTAATTAAGTATTTGGGCCATGGAGGAGAGTGGTATTTCAGTACTGTCAGAGTTGTAGTTCAAGAGTAATTGAATGAAAGTGTCCCCCTCCCACCCCTTTTACCTAGTGAAAGCCTCCTTCCCTCAGACTTGGAATCTGGATGCTTGACCAGACAGATAACAGCAGGGGACAGTCTTCTTACTGTGAGTATAAGGAAAACCCTGCCCCTTTGACAGGTTTTTCCCTTAAGCTAATTGAAGATTGTCCCTCTCTGCGATCTACATGGACACCACCCTGCTGCTCTGAGCTGAGCAGTGTTACATCAGTAAAAGGAGTGGGAGGAGGATACTTTATCATTCAATTACTCTTGAACTACAACTCTGACAGAATTGAAATAACACTCTCCATGGCCCAAATAGTATGAAGATTAATTAGAGCTACTTTTACTGTGAAACCTTACTATCCCTTTAAGTAATTTACAACTTGACACAAAATATCCCAGTTTTGCACCCTCTCTCACCTTCCGCTCGAGGTTCCCACTGCTACAACAGAACCAGATGGGTGAAACCCTGCAGAACGAGCAGGATCCTGGGGAGGAAAAGGAACAGAGAGACTGATTTAGTAAGAACATGGGGGGAGGGGTATGCACTAAGGTGTAATAAAAAAAGGTGATGATCAGGAGATAATGTGCCCAGTGATATAACTCCAGTTCCTATGTTATTATACGGAGACTATACACGAAGCTCTGTCCTACTTGAGAAATCTTAGTGCATTGGCACCATAGAATAACATAGGAACTGGACAAGTCACCTCCTCTTTATCACGCCTTAGTGCATCTCCCCCATGGAGCTATACAAGGGCAATCTAGCGGCATCCAGGGGTACAAATACAAACTGAAAAATTCCTGTTGATGTAAATAAGGATTTTAACACTTTGAATGCTAGAGAGTTTTCCAAAGCAGAGAACTCTCTTGCACTCAAGGGGTTATAAGTGACAATTAAAATAATTTTAATTTGTCAACTATGGTGCAGTTGATTTGCTTTATTCCCTGTAGTGTTCTCTTATTGCACCCAGAATGAACACTGACATACCTGGGAACTTCCATAATGGGCTGACTCAGCGATTTTCAGTGAACACAGAGTGTGTAGGCAATCTATCCCTGCTTCGCCTAATTCAACCTGCTTCAATAAGACCTCAGATTAAACAGGCTACAGCTTACAGATCTCCCTTCTTGTACACACAGGCAAGCAGGACTTCTCCTTCTGCCTTTCAGTACAACCATGATCTTATTGCTTGAACATAACACAGGCAAGCAGGACTTCTTCCTGTGCCTTTCTGTACAACTAAGAGATCTCATTGCTTGTAAACACATACACACACGATGAGCAGAACTTCTCCCTTTACCTTTCTTTATGACTAAGAGATCTCACTGCATTTACACACACACAGGCATGACTTCTCCCTCTAGATTCTGTACAATTAGAGACATCACTGCTTGTACACACACACAGGACTTCTCCCTTTACCTTTCTGTACAATTAGAGACATCACTGCTTGTACACCCACACACACAGGACTTCTCCCTTTACCCTTCTGTACAATTAGAGACATCACTGCTTGTACACACACAGGACTTCTCCCTTTACCTTTCTGTACAATTAGACATCACTGCTTGTACACACAGATGCAGGACTTCTCCCTTTACCTTTCTGTACAATTGGAGACATCACTGCTTGTACACACACAAGCAGGACTTTTCCCTTTACCTTTCTGTACAATTAGAGACATCACTGCCTGTACACACACACACACAGGACTTCTCCCTCTGTCTTTCTGTACAATTAGAGACATCACTGCTTGTATACACACATGCAGGACTTCTCCCTCTGCCTTTCTGTACAATTAGAGACATCACTGCTTGTACACACACACACACGCAGGAATTCTCCCTTTGCCTTTCTGTACAATTAGACATCACTGCTTGTACACACACACACGCAGGAATTCTCCCTTTGCCTTTCTGTACAATTAGACATCACTGCTTGTACACACACACACAGGACTTCTCCCTTTGCCTTTATGTACAATTAGAGACATCACTGCTTGTACACACACACAGGACTTCTCCCTTTGCCTTTCTGTACAATTAGAGACATTACTGCATGTACACACACAGGACTTCTCCCTCTGCCTTTCTGTACAATTAGAGACATCACTGCTTGTACACACACACGCAGGAATTCTCCCTTTGCCTTTCTGTACAATTAGACATCACTGCTTGTACACACACACACGCAGGAATTCTCCCTTTGCCTTTCTGTACAATTAGACATCACTGCTTGTACACACACACACAGGACTTCTCCCTTTGCCTTTATGTACAATTAGAGACATCACTGCTTGTACACACACACAGGACTTCTCCCTTTGCCTTTCTGTACAATTAGAGACATCACTGCTTGTACACACACACAGGACTTCTCCCTTTGCCTTTCTGTACAATTAGAGACATTACTGCATGTACACACACATGCAGGACTTCTCCCTTTGCCTTTCTGTACAATTAGAGACATTACTGCATGTACACACGAACATAGGACGTCTCCCTTTACCTTTCTGTACAGAGACATCACTGCTTGTACACACACACACACATGCAGGACTTCTTCCTTTACCTTTCTGTACAATTAGAGACATCACTCCTTGTACACACACACACATGCAGGACTTCTCCCTCTGCCTTTCTGTACAATTAGAGACATCACTGCTTGTACACACAGGCAGACTTCTCCCTCTGCCTTTCTGTACAATTAAAGACATCACTGCTTGTACACACACACACACAAGCAGGACTTCTCACTTTGCCTTTCTGTACAATTAGAGACATCACTGCATGTACACATGAACATAGGACTTCTACCTTTACCTTTCTGTACAGAGACATCACTGCTTGCACACACACACAGGAATTCTCCCTCTGGCTTTCTGTACAATTAGAGACATCACTGCTTGTATACACACACACGCAGGACTTCTCCCTTTGCCTTTCTGTACAATTAGAGACATCACTGCTTGTACACACACACACGCAGGAATTCTCCCTCTGCCTTTCTGTACAATTAGAGACATCACTGCTTGTACACACACACGCAGGAATTCTCCCTTTGCCTTTCTGTACAATTAGAGACATCACTGCTTGTACACACACAGGACTTCTCCCTCTGCCTTTCTGTACAATTAGAGACATCACTGCTTGTATACACACACACGCAGGACTTCTCCCTTTGCCTTTCTGTACAATTAGAGACATCACTGCTTGTACACACACACACGCAGGAATTCTCCCTTTGCCTTTCTGTACAATTAGACATCACTGCTTGTACACACACACACAGGACTTCTCCCTTTGCCTTTATGTACAATTAGAGACATCACTGCTTGTACACACACACAGGACTTCTCCCTTTGCCTTTCTGTACAATTAGAGACATTACTGCATGTACACACACATGCAGGACTTCTCCCTTTGCCTTTCTGTACAATTAGAGACATTACTGCATGTACACACGAACATAGGACGTCTCCCTTTACCTTTCTGTACAGAGACATCACTGCTTGTACACACACACACACATGCAGGACTTCTTCCTTTACCTTTCTGTACAATTAGAGACATCACTCCTTGTACACACACACACATGCAGGACTTCTCCCTCTGCCTTTCTGTACAATTAGAGACATCACTGCTTGTACACACAGGCAGACTTCTCCCTCTGCCTTTCTGTACAATTAAAGACATCACTGCTTGTACACACACACACACAAGCAGGACTTCTCACTTTGCCTTTCTGTACAATTAGAGACATCACTGCATGTACACATGAACATAGGACTTCTACCTTTACCTTTCTGTACAGAGACATCACTGCTTGCACACACACACAGGAATTCTCCCTCTGGCTTTCTGTACAATTAGAGACATCACTGCTTGTATACACACACACGCAGGACTTCTCCCTTTGCCTTTCTGTACAATTAGAGACATCACTGCTTGTACACACACACACGCAGGAATTCTCCCTCTGCCTTTCTGTACAATTAGAGACATCACTGCTTGTACACACACACGCAGGAATTCTCCCTTTGCCTTTCTGTACAATTAGAGACATCACTGCTTGTACACACACAGGACTTCTCCCTCTGCCTTTCTGTACAATTAGAGACATCACTGCTTGTATACACACACACACGCAGGACTTCTCCCTTTGCCTTTCTGTACAATTAGAGACATCACTGCTTGTACACACACACACGCAGGAATTCTCCCTCTGCCTTTCTGTACAATTAGAGACATCACTGCTTGTACACACACACACACACACACAGGACTTCTCCCTTTTCCTTTCTGTACAATTAGAGACATCACTGCTTGTACACACACGCAGGACTTCTCCCTTTACCTTTCTGTACAATTAGAGACATCACTGCTTGTACACACACGCAGGACTTCTCCCTTTACCTTTCTGTACAATTAGAGACATCACTGCTTGTACACACACACGCAGGACTTCTCCCTCTGCCTTTCTGTACAATTAGAGACATCACTGCTTGTACACACACAGGACTTCTCCCTTTGCCTTTCTGTACAATTAGAGACATCACTGCTTGTACACACACACACACGCAGGACTTCTCCCTCTGCCTTTCTGTACAATTAGAGACATCACTGCTTGTACACACACGCAGGAATTCTCCCTCTGCCTTTCTGTACAATTAGAGACATCACTGCTTGTACACACACAGGACTTCTCCCTTTGCCTTTCTGTACAATTAGAGACATCACTGCTTGTACACACACACGCAGGACTTCTCCCTTTGCCTTTCTGTACAATTAGAGACATCACTACTTGTACACACACACGCAGGAATTCTCCCTTTGCCTTTCTGTACAATTAGACATCACTGCTTGTACACACACACACAGGACTTCTCCCTTTCTGTACAATTAGAGACATCACTGCTTGTACACACACACAGGACTTCTCCCTTTGCCTTTCTGTACAATTAAAGACATCACTGCATGTACACACACAGGACTTCTCCCTTTACCTTTCTGTACAATTAAAGACATCACTGCATGTACACACACAGGACTTCTCCCTTTGCCTTTCTGTACAATTAAAGACATCACTGCATGTACACACACACAGGACTTCTCCCTTTGCCTTTATGTACAATTAAAGACATCACTGCTTGTACACACACACACACACACGCAGGACTTCTCCCTTTGCCTTTCTGTACAATTAGAGACATCACTGCTTGTACACACACAGGACTTCTGCCTTTCTGACATGAAATGACACTCATTTAGAGACTAGGGACTCTATGCGCAGGATAAACAGATCAATCCTGTAGTAAATCAGCTGCACCGTAGGGGGCAAATAAAAGGTCTTGTTTATTTAAATTTGTCTTTTAACCCTTTGAATGCTAGAGGTCATCTCCGAAAGCACTGGAAACCTCTCTAGCATACAAGAGGTTCAAAGCCCCTTTTAAATCAGTGGGAGTTTGTGGGGATTTTCTTTTGCTCCCCTCTGGTGAAGTTGGTATGCCCCAGAATTCTTCCTCTCATCCTTTGTGCACTACGCCTTAACCCTTTGAGTGCCAGAGGGTATGAAAAGCATTGCTTTGAAATGCATTGCGCACCCCTCTGGCACTCATAGGGTTAGAGATGTCCATTAGTGCAGATCATTCATCAGATAACACTGGCCACGACACCCTGAGATTTGGGTCAAAGCCCTGAGCATTCCCAGGGTGGAGGATACATCTCACCTCTAGAGTGGTGCTCCACACGGGCTGGTGATCTTTGCTGTTCCACAGGTGCACCAGCTTGTCATGTCCACACGTCAGGAAGAGGTCAAGAGTCGGGTGAGTGCACAGACCCCACAGCTCGTCCGTGTGTCCCTGTCAGACGGAAGGACAGGAGGAAACAGCTCAGCCTATTACCTGCTCAGGGGAAGATCCTAAAACATAAAACCTTCCCCAGTGCTGGCCAATGTCTTGGAGATAGTGGGCAGATCACTGAAAAATGTCCGCTGTGGACAACAAACCATTCCCCACACACCCATTCATTTAAATGGATTTTTAAACCCTTTGAATGCTAGAGAGGTATCCAATGTATTACAAAGCATTCAAGGGGTTAAACGCCTCATTCAAATCAATTAGAAGCCCATTATGCTTTAGCTGGTTTGTTCCAGAATTTCTATATTTTTTTTTTTTTTTTTGGCATAAGGGCCCTCTGTGTATTAAGTCTACTAAAATCAGTTCTCAGCCAGTGTGTTGTGACACTTTGACGTGGACACCAGCTTAGCTTACCACACTTCTACTGTGTTTCAAATGTATATTTATGGAAATGATTATGCCCTAAATGAGTGGGTCTCAATGTTTTTCTGTTCAGGACACTCCCTCATACTCAATCTAGATTCTTCGGGGCACCCCTAACATTTTGTGTGTCATTTTTCGAGGACATTATGAAAGGTACAAATAAGTAATATGTAGGTATTATTAGGTCTCTCAATCAGAGTAACAAAAACAAACATATTGTGCATAAACTTTTCCATAAATATATACACTACCGTTCAAAAGTTTGAGGCCACTTAGAAATGTCCTTGTTTTTGTAAGAAAAGCAAATCTTGTCCATTAAAATAAAATACACCATATACAAACAATTATCACTACTACAAATTGCTACCCTCTTTCAAATATAAGCAGCCAGCTTACCAAAGTACAAAGGCAATTGCAGATCTGGAGCACTCCCTCCAACCCCTGGCAAGAAGGTTTCAGCAAACTTGAAGACACCAGGAAAGAGTGCTCAAACAGACCCGCTCCTAATCAACAGCCAAGAAATCGCCCATCAGATTCTTAAAAGAATCCTTCTTTATTGGGATTCATATAAAAACAAGGACTTCACATAGATGCAAATTGTCTATGGAGATATGATCCGCCTAACGCATTTCGTATTAAAACATAACATAAATTGTAATACGAAATGCGTTAGGCAGCTCGTACCTTCATAGACAACTTGCATATAGGTGAAGTCCTTGTTTTTATATGGATCCCAATAAAGATGATGGGTGATTTCTTGGCTGTTGATTACGAGCGGGTCTGTTTGAGAACTCTTTCCCGGTGTCCTCAACTTAACGTTAAAATAACATAAAATGGATCAGAAATACAGTGTAGACATTGTTAATGTTGCCATTGACTACTGGAGCTGTAAACATCTGATTTTCAATGGAATTTCTACATTTGCTACAAATTAAGGATTCTTTGACGAAAGCAAAGTTTGAAGGGCACTATTATTATTGAAAGTAAAAATCATTATTTCTAACCTTGTCAACATCTTGACTGTATTTCATATTCATTTTGCAACTTATTTGGTGTATGTTTTTCACAGAAAACAAGATAATTTCTGAAGTGACCCCAAACGTTTGAATGGTAGTGTAGTTGAATTGCAATAATCACATTTTTGCCAATCTTTATAGAAAACAAGGGGCACCCTAAGTGGATATCCATGGCACCCCAAAATGCCACGGAACCCTGGTTGAGAATCACTGCCCTAAATACTTGTTTTATCAATCTGATTGTGAGACCCAGTAACGACCCCATATTTATGTATTTGTCCTTAAAGGGATAGTATTACTTCAAAATTACTATCCCTCATATTGTAGCCCTTAATAAACTGAGTTAAATGACACCAGCGGCATCTCTCAGACCTTTATGGTGTAAGAGATAGCCGCTTTCAAAGTTTCCTCTCCCCTGCTGTCAGCGTTCTGCTGCCAGCAGGGGAATCAGGTCTCTGAATCAAGAGGAGGCTCTTCAACAGAGCCAATATTTCGTCATGGAAGGAAAAGTGATTAATTGAAACAGTCTTCTACGTGTGCTTGGTAACCAAGCACACGTAGAAGACTGTTTCAATGAATCATTTTTCCTTCCATAACGAGATATCGGCTCTGCTGAAGAGCCTCTGCCTGTCCCAGGACCGGATTCCCCTGCTGGCAGCAGAATGCTGACACCAGGGGAGAGGAAACTTTGAAAGCGGCTATCTCTTACACCATAAAGTTCTGAGAGATGTCGCTGGTGTCATTTAACTCAGTTTATTAAGGGCTACAATATGAGGGATAGTAATTTTGAAGTAATACTATCCCTTTAATTACTCCTATGACAAGTGACCTATAACATTTTTTTGATGGCCTGAAAATTCCAGAGTGCGTGTCAGGGGTGACTTAAAGAGACTTAGATCCGCTTTGCTAAATCCAGAGAAATTAATGGAGCGTTTTATGTAAACAGTAACAAATATAATTCCAAGCAGAAAAGAAAAGCAATAAGAAAGTCAAACATTGTTACGTCGTGCAATAATAATAATAATAATAATATTATTTCGCCTTAGAAAAACACAGGGGTGGGCAAATTGGCTGTGTGCCACTGTTAACTGTGCCCAGGGTAAGATGCCACTGGCTGGCGTGGGAAATATTTTTTGGACTGTGTTCTGAGATTTCTATTTTTGCTGATTTTATTTTGGCCAGATATAAATAGCCGCGGATTTTTCATGACAGATCTCTATCAGTATTTCATTGTATTGAATGTGCAAAAAAAGATTTCAAGATTGAGAAACAGATTACTAAAAAAGCAGCATATGTATCAAAGGGGGAGATTTATAAAACGGAGTTATAAAGAAAGGGTCTGTAAATTGTTCTAAGGTGACAAAAGGATATGTATAAACATTTAGCGACATTTTTGCTAAGTGCTAACTCCAGTCAGTTTACTTTTTTGAAAAGTGGAGCAGAAATTGTCTTGTCCAAATAAGAATTGTGTTGCAATGTGTTTATAAAGAAATTCACAATCTGAGCCAAAAATAAATGCAGTTTTAGTGAATAAATCTAAAACCTTTTGAGTGCCAGAGGGGTACGGAACGCATTGCAAGGAAACGCGTTCCGTACCCCTCTGGCACTGAAAGGGTTAACCACAGGTATAACCTGTTCTTAATGGAAGTATATAGTCAGGGCTGAAAATTTCCACTCGCCACTAGCCAATGGGGAGTGAAAATGTAGCCCTGGTGAGTAGAAATTCAGTCCTGGTGGGTATGTTATGGCTTGCAGTGGCGAGTAACTTTTCAGGTCTGGCTAGTAGCAAAGGACTTAAAATTATAAGCCCTGCTATAGTGATAGTTACGTATGCAAAACAATATTCTCACTTGCAAATTTTCTGTGAATTTTCTCAGAATTTATTTATTTATAAACCTGACTATTTATAAAGATGACTCATCTTTGTGACTTTTACAGACAATTCTGAAACAATATACTAAGAAGGATTTTTACACATCTCACCCAAAGTGTTATAAATCTGTATTGGCCTTAAAAATGTTTTTGTGTATGTTACCACCCAGTTATTAACCCTTTGGGTGCCAGAGACGTACCCACCAAATTGCAACACAATGAGGGTTATTCGCTATGTTTGATAAAGAGGTTATAAAGTAAAGATCACTTCTCCAGTGGTATCACTTCTCCAATTCCTACTTTATTCTATAGAGCCTGCGCACTAAGATTTTTCCAACTTGAGAGATCTTAGTGAATTGGCTCCATAAAATAACATAGGAACTGGAGAAATGATCTGATTGGAGAAGTCATCTCTGCTTTATCGGTGTGTTGGATACCTCTCTGGCACTCAAAGGGTTAATGGCGATAGCACCAAAAGTTTAAAAATAGCGAGCCAATTGACAGCTTCAAAATGTTTTTCTCGAAAATTGGATTTCCAACTTAGAATTATTTAGCAAAAATTTCACAACTTTGTGACTTATTTATTTATATATTTAAGGACAAGAACATTAAAAAGTAGCAATCCTTTAATTTCCACACTTGCATGTCCACAACAGTAAACTCACTGTATTGCTGTTTGCTGAGAGTTTTCTGGTCAGATGGCCAATAAAAGTGGGACAGTGATACAATGCTATTTCTTAAAGGAACAGTAATGTTTCAAAATAAAAGCAGCTCCAATTAATCTTCATAGTTTGGGCCTTGGAGAGTGTTATTTCAATACTGTCAGAGTTGTAGTTCAAGAGTAATTGAATGATAAAGTATCCCCCTCCCACCCCTTTTACTAACGTAACATTGTTTACCTCCGAACAGAAAGGTGATGGCTTGCTGAGAGGGACAATCTTCAGTTAGTATAAGGGAAAAACCTGAAGTCAAGGGGCGCAGGGTTTTCATTGTTCTCACAGTAAGAAGATTGTCCCTTGCTGTGACCTGTCTGGTCTTAAGACCAGATCCCACATCTGAGGGGAGGTGGCTTACACTAGGTAAAAGAGGCAGGAGGGGGATACTTTATCATTCAATTACTCTTGAACTACAACTCTAACAGTATTGAAATAACAGTTTCCATGGACCAAATAATATGAAGATTAATTGGAGCTGCTTTTATTGTAAAACATTGCTATTCCTTTAAGCACGGAGTGCTCTGTATGATATATTTTTTTTACAGTGTGTCTCATCTGCATTGTATTGATATATCTAATTTTCCAGTTCCTAACAAAGTTTACTGGAAACCAATCCGGTGACCTCACTAACAAGGACATGAAATTGTACAAAAAGTAGGTGAAGATAATAAATAAAATCTAAAACGTATAGTGAGTTCAACTTTCTATATTAAAGAGATAGTAATGGTTTCAATTAAGCAGATCATAGTCTTCTTTATTGTAAAAATAACAGTTTGCACTATATTTAATAACTTACTTTTACGTATTTCTCAAGATATTAAATGTAGAAGGACCCCCCTCCTGCCCCTTCTGGCCACGTCACTGCTGACTTTCTATCTGGTCCGGACAGATGCGGTGAGGGACAAACTTCAGTAAGCAAAGGAAAATCCTGCCCTCCTTTATGAAGGGGGGGGGGAGAAAGGGTTTCCTTTATACTTACCGACTGAAGTTTGTCCCTCACCGCATCCATCCGGTCCGGGAACCGGAATGCAGAGTCGGTGGGAGGCGGCCAGAGGGAGTGGAAGGGTTCCCCTTTGAAAAGTTGCACGTGAAACAGCGTGCAACCTTTTAACTAAGTCACCATGTCGCCATGATCAAAATGGCAACATGACAATCTCGCACTGCATGTGTGCGACATTTCAAAAGGATACTGGGCGGGAGGGGGATCCTTCTACACTTACTATCTTGAGAAATACATAAAAGTAAGTTGCTAAATACAGAGCAAACTGTAAAATTTACAAGAAAGAAGACTCGGAGATCTACTTAATTGAAACCATTACTATCCCTTTAAGCATGTGCAGAATATGTAGTCAACATAAATGACACACAAGGCAGTTACAGATATAAAGATATAACAGTGACGGTTCAACTTTTTAGTAAACAACAAATTGCTATTATTAACCCTTTAAATGCCAGAGTTATCCAACATCTATATTCTACAGCCTAAAAACCGGCTCTAGGACATCCTTGACCAGAAGGGCATAGATAGCGCAGTTGAACAGACGGCGTTTCTCTGCGCCCTGAGGTGTATGAGAAGGAGAGAAGCGAAAAGGATTAAGAGAGACGAAATGGATCCTGTACCTTTCTGTCACTACCTGAATAGTCCCAGATGCTGTGGTAGTGACGTAGATGGCAGAGTGGGGACCTGGGTTCGGTGAGTCATGCCGAAGAGGACTTGGAAGCCTTAGGCTTGGAGGAGACCTTGGGCTTCCAGTGCTGTTTGGGCTTGGAGGAGGCACGTGGAGCTGAGGGAACCGCCTGGTTCCCCAGACGTGTCTCAGTCTGAAAGGAGCGAAAAAACAGATTATGCTTGAGAGGTGCTTTCATCCTGGGGACCAAAGGCAAAAGTGTACTTTTACCCACTGTGGCCTCACTAATCAGATCCTTAAGATCTGTCCCAAACAATGATGTGCCTTGAAAAGGCAAAGAGAGCAAGGCTTTCTTGGAAGCAGTGTCAGCAGACCAGATCTTGAGCCAAAGAGCAGTCTGGCAACCACAGACATGGTGGAAACCCTAGCCACCAAATGGATGGCATCAAATAAGGCAGCAGAAACATAATGCTGGGCCTCAGAAATGTTGGCGAGAAGTCGCAACATATCTGAAGTAGGAGTACCCTGACGGACAGCCAGGGTGAGTTGTTCAGTACAGACAGCAATGGCCCGGTTAATCCATGCCACAGCAAACGCAGGATGCATGGCAGTACCAGCAGTGGCAAAAATGGACTTGAGGGAAACCTCAAGTTTCTTGTCAGTCCAGTCTTTCAGAGCAGAGGCATCAGAAACTGGCAAAGCAGTAGACTTAGATAGCCTGGAAATAGGAGTATCCACTTTGGGGGGATGAACAAACTGAACAAGCACCGCTTCAGAAAAGGGGTAAAGCTTGGCAAATTTCTTGGAGACAGAAGGTTTTCTGTCCGGGGATTTCCACTCTTCAGACACAAGGCAGTCAAGAGTTGGGTTAGGTGGAAAACAAGTAAGGGGCTTTTTAGGCTCCTGAAATACATCAGAGGGATCAGAAGGAACCTCTTGAACTAAGGGAATGTTCATGGTAGTCAAAACAGCCCTGATCAGGCCCTCAGCCGAGGGCTCAGGATCGGCCGCAAAGGGGTCCCCAAAAAACTGAGAGGAGCCCAGAGCAGAACATTCCTCAACATCTGAATCCACCAGCAGTTCCTCCTCAGAGGAATCTGATACGTCAGGTACTCCCTGTGGTTTTGACAGGGAAGACTTGACGGAAGAGGGGATCTGCCAAGAATGGAAGACCCCCTGTAACTGGGATGGAAAGAGTTGCAATGTAGACCTAAGGTCCCTAGTAGCAGCCTTGAACTCTTGCACCTAAACTGGCTCTAACGCATGGCTGGAGATCCCTGGGAGACTCTCAGGGACATCAGAACATGCTGGGCATAAATGACCTGAGAATTCTCTAGGTAACCCTGAATGACAGGAAGTGCAATGTGCAGAGACCCCAGCATCCTTAGTCCTAGGTCTGGCCCCAAGCTCCAACAGTATAGACATTCTCACAGTGTCAATAACCTTACTGTATAAGAAATCACCCAATTACAGTGTGTAGGATTAAAGCTTCACCCCAGAAATCGCTAAAACAGACTTATCTGGCAGGCAAAGGGTTAATCAGCAGAGGAGAGAAGGAGATTCTAAGCCCTGCGTAGGATATTCATTCTGGAAATGGCACAAAATGGCTGCTGCGGTGGGAGCCAATCAGAAACGAGCGCACTAAGCAAGCACTCATGGGAAATGTAGTTTTCCCAGAAAAAGTACCACAACAGTGCCAGAAGCCCCCTGAGTCCCCCAGCACACTAAAAACATGAACTGGATGATAGAGCAAGGGCAGATCATAAAACTGAGCCATCTCTGAAGTCGCTAAGTGGAGCGGTTGCAGAGATATGTCCCAAACTGTACAGTCCCATAGGAGTGAATGGAGCAATGGCGCCTATGCGGTAAAGCTCGCTTTAAATGCGCGGAATTCAAATTCTACAAAGTTGAAACAGTAAAATAAAAATACATGAAACATAACTAGAACATGTTAGGATACCCAAAAAACACTGAACCAGTAGGGAAAGTGTAAACCCCCCCCCCCCCCAAAAGATGCAAAACCAGCAGTTAAAGGGTTAATTACCACATAAAAAATGCTCCAAACACCCAACAGACATACAGATAGACCCAATGAGTGCAGGAGTGTGCAACAGGAATTCCAAAGGAAAACCCCCCTGTGCGGAGGGGCACTGTGGCACATGTGGACCTGCAGCACTCAAAGGGTTGCTCACCTTTCCTGCAGATCTTCTGTCTTCAGATTACCATGTAGTAAGAAGAAGCCTCGGTGGACAACTCCTGAGGAAAGAACTTGAACCCAATATTTTCCCCCTCAGGGCTTAAGGTCCACAAAAAGCACCTGGATACGGAGCTAGCCACATCTAAGGGCATTGTCAGTTATGGTAATCCGTCCAATGGTGATATTCCATTTCAAATAGAAAAATTAAAAGATTTCTAAAACTATAGCAGAACTGTTCTCTTGCCTGTGTCTTCAACACAGAACAAATCTTTCTGAAGCTGGTTAGCTAGCTGCAGCCAAGGAGGGAAGGTAGGCTCCACCTGCAATCAATTCTAGAATTGTTCCTGCCTACTTAAAGGGACGGATCGCCTACCAAAGTTACCAATAACCTGTATTGACAGAGAAACATATTTTTGTAGACTTTAACCTTTATATTTCGATGGTAAATTGTGGCACTTTATGCTAATTCCCTGTACAGTATGCTAATGTGCTACGTTTGAAGCCAAACAGCACATACTGTGCTAACAGACACCCCCTACGGCATGTGAGCTCTGCCAGGGCTGGATTTACATCTTAAACGCCCCTAGGCAAGGCACTCTAGATGCCCTTAGCTGGACCCATTGCCACGCCCCCACTCCAATGACCCCTTTAAGGAACAAATCAGCAAACTTTTAGAGAGATGCTAAAACATATACCACATAGTATCCTACTTCTAGCCCAGAAACTGTGTTCAACAAACACAGAATTGCACATGTAAGGAGGGCCACAGTTAAAGGGATAGTAATACTTTATTATTACTATCCCCCATATTGTACATATTTGTAAAATAATTTAATAGCCCCCAGGTTCATCTCTCAAACCTTTATGGTTTGAGAGATAACCAAAGGCAAAGTTCCCCCTCCCTCCCCCTTCCCTGAAGTCAGTGTTGTGCTGACTGCAGGGATATCCGGTCTGACATTCATCATGCGGCTCTGCAGCAGAGCCGCGATCGCGTTACTGACAAAGAATTATTTCACTGAAACGGTCTTCTACATGTGATTGCAAACCAAGCACATGTAGAAGACCATTTCAGTGCAATAATTATTTTTCGCTAACGGGATCTCGGCTCAGCTGCAGAGCCGCAAGAGTGTCGTAGGACAGGTTTGAGAGATTTGAGAGATGAACCTGGGGGCTATTAAATTATTTACAAATATGTACAATATGGAGGATAGTAATAATAAAGTATTACTATCCCTTTAATATTATGGCACACAAAGCTTGGGGCTGTCCCAGTATGTTTCCATAGGAAGTGAGTGGACAATTGGTACAGACTATCCTGCCTTTACATTACCCAATCTAAAGCTTCTGTGCACAAGTGCTCCACAAACCCCAGGAGACTCAATTAGGGAAACTATACCTATAGGAATAAGAGGCTCTTAAAGGGATAGTAACACTTCGTTTTAACTTTATTTTATTTTGTAGGCATTAAAAAAACATGAAGAATGATATAAGTCTTATCTCTCAAACCTTTATGGTTTATGAGATATTCACAAGCAAAGTTCCCCTCCCCGCCCCTTTTTCCTAGTGTAAGCCATCTCTTCTCAGATGTGGATCAGGTTGTATGACAGTACAGATAACAGAAGGGGACAATTTTCTTTGTATGAAAACAATGAAAGCCCTTCCCCCCTTGAAAAGTTTTTCAGCTTTTTCCATTATCTTAATTGAAGATTGTCCCTCTCTGCAGTCTACCTGGGCATCTCCCTTCTTATCTGGTTGAACAGGGGGGGGATACTTTGTTTGTGAATATCTCTTAAACCATAAATGTTTCAGAGATAAGACTTATATCATTCTTCATGTTTTTTTAATGCCTACAAAATAAAATAAAGTTAAAATGAAGTATTACTATCCCTTTAATTTGTTTACCTAAAGGAATAAGAAGTTCCTGATTTGTTTACCTATAGGAATAATAGGCTATTAATTGGTTTAACCCCCTTAGATCCTAGAAACGTGCTGGTGATCTCTCTTGCATCTAAGGGGTTAACCAAATGACAAATGCAGGGGTCATTCATGTAGCAGCATGGTAAATCTAGTTAATTTATGTTGTCACACCGTCTCATAAAATACAACAGGCTTCAACAGTCCAAATGAGAAATTCTATAGGTAAAATCCCAAACATAATTCTGCAGGCCTATCATATTTTCTAGATTGTGAACTGAAAGTGACCGGATTTCAGAATTCCAATAAAATATAATTATAAAGAGAGATTTTGATGGCTATATTTGCCTTTTAAGATACACAACAAAGAATGATCTGTGCGTATATGCAGACTTAGGAGAGTCTAAAGCATTGCTAGATTATGGAGATTAAGATTAAGATACAATGTACATTTAAATGGGACAGATTTACCTACAAATAAATATGATTCATAACGTTTTAAAGCGTAGCTAGATCCTTAAATATATTTATTAATTTGAATAAAATATATAGTTCATTAAACTATATAAAATATATAGTTATATTATATAATATTAACTCTTTGAGTGCCAGAGGAAGTAACGTACACCTCTGGCATTCAAAGGGTTAAGATATATATATATACTATCCCAAAACCTGCACAGCAAGAGACATGCTGACCTCAGTTTTGTCAGTTATAACATACAGCTGAACCCCTCCAATGATTCATGCTTTCATTCGGAAGTGGCCAACTGTAATTTTTTCTTGACAAAATGAAGGTCGGTATGCCTCTTAATCTATAGAGTTTGGTATATATTTATGTATTTTAATCTTTATAATTTGAAATATTTGGCCAATAAAATGGATACATTTAAGAGAAGATATTAGATACATTTCTTTCAGGAGGGAACAAAGAAGGTTATACTGTGTATTAGTAGGCAAAACAGGAAGTTCTGATAAAGACTAATATTCATTTGGCAGCAGGAAATCCTATACAATAATTCACTAAATGTGTGTTTGTCAGAAGGCATCATGCGAAGTACAGATGGCTGTGCGCGCTGCAGTCATACGCAGTACAGACTGCTCGCGTCGCGGCTGATAATGGAGCGGGCACCCTGAATACAGACCATAGTCCTCTCTGCGCACTTGAAGGGGCACATAGAGGACTACGGTCTGAATTTGGAGCGCCCTGCTCCGTTATCAGCCGCGGCGTGGACAGTCTCTACTGTGCATGACTGCACCGCGGCCGTTGCTGGGTGGCACTGTGGCCTGTGTACACAGGCTCTTCAACTAGTCTTACATAATTCTCATTTTTATGGGTTATGAGAAAAAGGTTAAACTTGATGGACTTGTGTATTTTTTTCAACCTAATTTACTAGGTTTCTAAGTTACTATTATTTTAACTGTACATTTTAAAAATGTAGCGTCCATATAAACACAATTGTATCTACGGCTGTAGTTCCCCCTTTAACCCCTTAAGGACCCATGACTGTCCTGGAACGTCATGGATTCAACATGCGATAAGGGCCCATGACGTGCCAGTACCGTCATGGATCTCGGGGATCCCCGTGCGGCTGCACGCAATTCGGGGAGCCCTGAACAGGATCAGCAAAAAAGAAAAAATAAATAAAGGTCTTAAAGGGATAGTAATACTTAAAATGTACAAAAATATATGTTGTAGGGTTTATCCCCCCTGACTATAACAAGGGTACTCCCACTGCTGAGAGATATTTTATTAAAAAATGATAACAGCTCAAACTTAAATTTTTAGGTGCGATATCACAGTGGCCTGAAAATTTACAGTTGCGCTGTTGCTACACCATCCTATGGACAGCTCTGGTCTGTAGACCATAAATCTCCATAGGATGGTGTAGCAACAGCGCCACTGTAAATTTTCAGGCCACTGTGATATCGCACCTAAAAATTTAAGTTTGAGCTGTTATCATTTTTTAATAAAATATCTCTCAGCAGTGGGAGTACCCTTGTTATAGTCAGGGGGGATAAACCCTACAACATATATTTTTTTACATCTTAAGTATTACTGTCCCTTTAAGTGCCGGCCGTGTGCGTGCACAGCTGGTCTTTAAGGGGCTAAATATGTAAAATTTGTGTGTAGGCAGCTATAGTACATATGAACAACTGACTCCTGTTTGCTTGTTCCAGAATGTAATGAGTCATAATGGAAGTAAACTAATAAGGGACAGATTCAACACACAGAGGAATTACCTGTTTCTGATTTTATAACTTTAACCGTTTAAGACAGCGATTCTCAAAGTTAGTCTTCGGGGAAAAACCAACAGGTTATGGTTTCTATAAATCCCTGCTTCTTCACAGATGGGTAATCAGTGACTCTGTTATTTTGATTGCACTATGTGTGCTTTGTTATGGATATCCTAAAAAACCTATTAGTGTGTTCCAAGGACTGAAGCCAAGAATGACTGCTTTAAGGGACAGCAACTTTGAGAATCAAATTTTGCTTAACCCTTTCAATGCCAGAGGGGTACGCAGCACATTCCTTTGCTGTGTGTTGCGTACCCCTCTGTCATTCAAAGGGTTAACGATCATTTCACACACTCATGGGAATATAATGTTTATGACACATTTTAGGACTCTCGCACCAAGTAGAAAATTATATTGAAATGGATATGAACAGTTTTAGTTTTTTTTTTCATACTGTTGCTTTAAGGGCCTTATGTTCAAAAGTAAAGGGGTGAAATTGTGGGGCAAACTACCTGCAACCCAGGGGGACAAATACAAATTCCCAAATTTCCCACTGATTTAAATGGGGCTTTTAACCCACTGGATGCTAGAAAGACCTCCAACGCATTGACCTTGCTAGCATTCAACTGAAATCAATGGGAATGTTTCTTTGTCCACTATAGTGCAATTGGTTCGCCCTAGGATTCCTCCACTTTTCATATGGAGCCCTTAGTGGTGATATCAGCTTTAATTGTTTATCTATACAAGGTTCATATGCTTCCACTCTATATTACACTCACATTACCTGTATCAAGCAGCTTAAGCCACTTTCCAGGCTGCCGCTCATCACACAGTTCTTTGTGGTCCCCACATACAGTGTCTCTCCTCCTCGCCCCTCGGCAATGGTTCGGACAGGCCCAAAGCATTCTGGAATCTACCAGAAAGACTGTATTAATCTCAATCCTTACCCCAATCTCTTCCCCAGGGTGACAATCTTTTGGCTCTTCAGTTGTTGGAGACTACAGTTCCCGTCAACCACAATCAGCCAATTACTAGTTGGTGATGATGGGAGTTGCAGTCTCCAACAGTCAAATATTTAACCCTGCCCTGTCCTTTACACTTCCGACCCCCATCTTCTATCTTACCCGTGTCTCTCGCACTTTCTTGTAATCTCGGTCCCACAGAATGACTCTGCTGTCCTTCCCTCCTCCAGATAGGAGCGTCCCATCCCTGCACACACACAGAGCAAAGACACCTCCATCGTGAGCACCAGTGACAGCCAGTGAGATCCTGTGAGTGCCTGTGAGACAGGTGTAGAAGGAAAGAGGAAACGTATAAGATTACTGCCCATGTTATGGAGCAGAGGGCTTTATGTATAAAAGCAAGGAGACCCAATTCAGGGATAAACCATATTCATCATAAAAGACTAATACAGCTCACTGATTTAAATGGGGCTTTTAAGTCCTTTAACCCTTTGACTGCCAGAGGGGTACACAACGCATTGCTTTGCAATGCGTTGTGTACCCCTCTGCCACTCAAAGGATTAATTCTAAAGGTCTCCAAGGCACTGAGAGACCTTTCCAGCATTCAAGGGCTTAAAGTAGCGGTAGACTATTTTTAATGAAGAAAATTTGTTTCCTGCTGTATAAAAAATGGCTACTCCCCACTTCTGGGAGGGTATTCATTCAATTTATTATTACACCTCAAACTTATTGTTTATTTTATTAGATCAAAGTTTTAGCAAAAGCACCAACTGGATAGTAATACTTAAAATGTAGAAAAAAATATATTGTATGGTTTATCCCCCTGAGTAAAACAAGAGTACTCCCACTGCTGAAAGGTGTTCTATTCAAATGTTATTACAGCTCAAACCTGAATTTTTTAGGTGCAATATCACAGCAGCCTGACATTGTACAGTGGCGCTGTTGCTACACCATCCTATGGATATTTATGGTCCCAGGACCAGAGCTGTCCATAGGATGGTTTAACAGCAGCACCACTGTACAAGTTCAGGCCACTGTGATACCACATCTTAAAATTTCAAGTGTGAGCTGTAATAACTTTTGAATAAAACGCCTTTCAGCAGTGGGAGTACTCTTGTTTTACTCAGGGGGGATAAACCCTACAACATGTATTTTTTACATATTAAGCATTACTGTCCCTTTAAGTATGCACTGTATGGAAGCGTTTGAGCCATAGAGTAAAATTGTCCATAGTAAGTGATAGAGCCAGCATCACCTGGAGCCACAAAAGAAAATTGCTTTTTAATTAAACAAAAAAAAATCAAGTTTCAGCAGTAAAAACAGTTGAATGAGAAACATCCTAGCACTGGGAGTACCCTTGTTTTACTTATCAATAAAACTGATGTAACAACAGCGCCGCTGTAATATTTCAGGCCACTGAGATATTGCACCTAAAATATTCAAATGTGAGCTGCAATAACAATTGACCAAAACTCCTATCAGTAGTGGAAGCACTCAAGAGGATAAGCAGTACAAAATATAAATATATTTCTATATTAAGTGTTACCATCCATTTAAAGCAATGGGAATTCGGGGATTTATTTATTTGTCCCATATGGTGTAACTGTCATGGTGTAAGTTGTATGGTATGTTATGGTGTAAGTGGTATGGTATGGTGTAACTGTCACGGTGTAAGTGGTATGGTATGGTGTAACTGTCACAGTGTAAGTGGTATTGTATGGTGTAATTGGTATGGTATGGTGTAACTGTCATGGCTTAAGTGGTATGGTATGGTTTGGTGTAACTGTCACGGTGTAAGTAGTATGGTACGGCGTAACTGTCATGGTGTAAGTGGTATGGTATGGTGTAACTGTCACGGTGTAAGTGGTATGGTATGGTTTGGTGTAACTGTCACGGTGTAAGTAGTATGGTACGGCGTAACTGTCATGGTGTAAGTGGTATGGTATGGTGTAAGTGGTATGGTATGGTGTAAGTGGTATGATGTAGCTAATCTGGGCCAAATATATCCAGTTATTCTTAGTACACAAACATAACCTCTTGCTACTCACCTTTCCCCCACACGTACAGATGTCCATTGGAGTCACCTGTGACCACGTCTCCATTCTCAGCAAACGTCAAACACAGGACAAACCGAGGCTTCTCGTGTTTCTGTGGAGAGGAAGTGTGACCTGTGACCTCAAGTCTCTGACCTCACCCTCTCGTGTTGTACCCTCTTGTGTCTCCTGTCCAGTTAACTTTTACTCAGTGTCTAAGCCCTGTCCCCAGGGACCAGTTACAGGCCACATATTTAGGGTTTCCCTGCTTCTACACAGGCAAGTTCATTCATGTCTAAGCTTCTGACTAACTCACATTGCCTGTTGGGGTCCCTGGGGATAGAGTTGGGAACCTTTGCTCTGACATAATGACTTGGTGGCTTTGTGCACCTTGGCTGCATCTTCCCAACTCCCATAACCTCAGAACATTATGATTTATTCCTCAGCTTAGTCTCTTCCTTCATCCTCAGCTCCCGATTCTCCAACCCACTTTGTATGTAGATGCTCCTCTTGGTCTGCACTTCACTGACTCCTGTGACCCCTCCCACTGAAGTCATTTTAACCCTTTGAGTGCCAGAGGGGCAAGGAATGCATAGCAAAGCAATGCATTCCATACACATCTGGCACTCAAAGGGTTAAGATGGAAGGACACATTCAGTAGGAGGAGTGTCGAGTCCAAGAAAAGAATGGGTTATGCCTCCATGGACATGACATCTAGTAATAAGTACAGAGGAGCTGTCACTCTGTAACAAATAGGTGATTTTAAAAGAGCTTTTTAACACGCTTCTATACTTATGTTAGTCATTTCTTATTTAAATCAACAGTTCATGAGATATGCTGATTTAAGTTTTGTCAGTTCATTCATATTAGACAGGAATGGCAGGCTTACCTACCAGATACTCGTATTCCACACTGATCTTCCGCCCACCTGCCAGCCAAACACTAACATTCCACACTGCTCTTCTTCCCATGATTCTCCCTGCCAGCCAAACACTAACATTCCACACTGCTCTCCCACCCAACCTGCCAGCCAAAAACTAACATTCCACACTGCTCTCCCTCCCCTCTGCATCTCCATGTCAGCCAGATACTAACATTCCACACTGCTCTTCTTCCCATGATTCTCCCTGCCAGCCAGATACTAACATTCCACACTGCTCTCCCACCCAACCTGCCAGCCAAAAACTAACATTCCACACTGCTCTCCCTCCCCTCTGCATCTCCATGTCAGCCAGATACTAACATTCCACACTGCTCTTCTTCCCATGATTCTCCCTGTCAGCCAGATACTAACATTCCACACTGCTCTCCCACCCAACCTGCCAGCCAAAATCTAACATTCCACACTGCTCTCCCTCCCCTCTGCATCTCCATGTCAGCCAGATACTAACATTCCACACTGCTCTTCTTCCCATGATTCTCCCTGTCAGCCAGATACTAACATTCCACACTGCTCTCCCACCCAACCTGCCAGCCAAAAACTAACATTCCACACTGCTCTCCCTCCCCTCTGCATCTCCATGTCAGCCAGATACTAACATTCCACACTGCTCTTCTTCCCATGATTCTCCCTGCCAGCCAGATACTAACATTCCACACTGCTCTCCCACCCAACCTGCCAGCCAAAAACTAACATTCCACACTGCTCTCCCGCCCAACCTGCATCTCCATGCCAGCCAAACACTAACATTCCACACTGCTCTTCTTCCCATGATTCTCCCTGCCAACCAAAAACTAACATTCCACACTGCTCTCCCGCCCAACCTGCATCTCCATGCCAGCCAGATACTAACATTCCACACTGCTCTCCCGCCCACCTGCCAGCCAAAAACTAACATTCCACACTGCTCTCCCGCCCAACCTGCATCTCCATGCCAGCCAAACACTAACATTCCACACTGCTCTTCTTCCCATGATTCTCCCTGCCAGCCAGATACTAACATTCCACACTGCTCTCCCACCCAACCTGCCAGCCAAAAACTAACATTCCACACTGCTCTCCCGCCCAACCTGCATCTCCATGCCAGCCAAACACTAACATTCCACACTGCTCTCCCGCCCAACCTGCCAACCAAAAACTAACATTCCACACTGCTCTCCCGCCCAACCTGCATCTCCATGCCAGCCAGATACTAACATTCCACACTGCTCTCCCGCACACCTGCCAGCCAAAAACTAACATTCCACACTGCTCTCCCGCCCAACCTGCATCTCCATGCCAGCCAAACACTAACATTCCACACTGCTCTTCTTCCCATGATTCTCCCTGCCAGCCAGATACTAACATTCCACACTGCTCTCCCGCCCAACCTGCCAGCCAAAAACTAACATTCCACACTGCTCTCCCTTCCACTAACTCATTTCAATAAAAAGAATAGTAAATAAGGCTACGTATCTCATAAACAATTGCTTGAAATAAAAAAAATGGCTTTCAAGCCTCCTGTTTGTTACGAAGTGACAGTTCCACCTTAAAGATTAATTTTGAGGAACTAATTCATACAGGAGTGATTCATGGGGGCCATTAGGAATTTCTGCACAGCTTAAGGTAAGGGACGGTTTAATATCCAGAGGTGTTAAGGTGCCTTTAAAGCGGTGCCCCTTTCTGTGGGCTCTGCCAGACGATATAGTGCTTTTGATGGCTGATTGTTCCTCCCTTTAACCTCTTCCTTTCCTTCTGCTGTGGCCCCTCATTAGTTTTATCTCTCTCTTCCTATTCTCTACAGCTTCACATCTCCTATGCTCCTGTGGACCTTTACCTCAAACACCCCCTGCCTCTTGCTCAGAGTGGCACCTCCGCCTGCGGCTGCTCCTCCTGTGGCCCCTTCCAGACTCCAGTAATACAGCTGAGACTTCCCACAGGTAATGATCAGATTGGGTTCAGTGGGGTGGAACACGGCAGCCAGTACTGGCTCTGTGGAACACTGTGGGGTGGGGGTGGGGAGGCAGATAGAGAAACAATAAAAAGTGATTAATGTTTAAGTACTTGACGTGGTGAGTCAAACCTTACTCCTGAACCCTTTAGTGCAGAAATGAGTGCATAATATTGCAAAAATACTACTCTGGTTCTCCAGGAGTTAAACGTGAAGTATGCCCATATACATACATGGCTCTTAGTTTGTCTAAGAGCTGGACTTACCTTGGTACATGCTCTTTATACAGCAGTTAGTTATATATCTGTACTGCTTTTTTATTGCATTGGAGTTAGTGTATAGCTGGACGCTACATTTCACTATCTGAAAATAAATGGTTCTACAGAACGACAGGTGACGCTTTTATCAATGGATTCCCTCATTCAGACTGTTTACACTCCATAACACAAGAATGTGTAAATTAAGGTGCCATTTGTGGCCCCCCCAGACATGGCCAATCAAGTATTTCTTACAAATGTAATTAAATAATTGAATGTTGCCCTATGTGATATTGCGCTGTGATCTTCAGTAATGAGGCAAAGGCACAATGCTACGGGCCGGGCCGTATGTTCATAACGACAAAAAATTGTCGTATGAAAGACAAAAATAAGTAATTGTATGTATGAACAACATATTTTCTATACGGTGTACGACAAAAAACTAGTAATGTCTGTTGTGTACGACACAACTACAGAATTGATGGACAAAGGGGCGGGGCTAGGGCGGGGCTAAACTATTCTCCAGTGTCGTATAGAGGAAAATAAAAAAATGTCTTTCAAAAGACAAAATTTGTACGTTAAGAAAAAAAGTGGAGGGAATGTGAAGTTCTGAATGTGAGAATTTTTGTCTTTAGTTAAGACATTTTTAAAGTGTTAGTAATGTCTAAAAAAAAACTTTTTTGCATTTAGAAGAGCTTAAAAAGCTGATCTAAATGCAAAAAAACGTATCTCTCAAACCGCCATGGTTTAAGAGATACGGGCGTTTAAAGTCTGATTTCTCCTACTGACAGCTGTAAAGCTGTCAGCAGGAGATCCGTGTCGGTCGACACGGAGGCGCTTGAGAAGTGCAGAGATCTCTTTACGTACACGGAATCCCTTCATTGGAATGGTCTAAAGCGTGTGCCTGAACACTAGGCACACATTTTAGACCATTCCAATGAAGAGATTCCGTGTAAGTAACAAGGTCCCGGCCCTTCTCAAGCGCCTCCATTGTCGACCGACACAGATCTCCTGCTGACAGCTCTACAGCTGTCAGTAGGAGAAATCAAACTTTAAATGCCTGTATCTCTTAAACCATAGCGGTTTGAGAGATACTTTTTTTTGCATTTAGATCAGCTTTTTAAGCTCTTCTAAATGCAAAAAAGTTTTTTTAGACATTACTAACATTTTAAAGACATTTTTGTCGTTAGTTAAGACTTTTTTTGTCGTTCCATACAACAGTTTCAGTCAGGACAAACGACATATTTCCAATCACAACCAACACTCTGAAAATATTAATGATCCCAACGACACTGTACTTTGAAAAGTCATTACAAACGACAAAAGTTATTTCGCTACTTCTTTGAACATATGGCCCAATGTGTGTAAATTTATGTAGCACAATAAAAGGGAACTCGTTGCTGTATGTATGATTTCATGCACTTTGCTGTATATGTTCTCTTTCCAGTATTTAATTTAGCCGGATCTGGCTAGAAAAATTAATTTTCTTTTCTCAGTTTTAGCCTTAAGAGATAAAAACGTTTGGACACCCTGTGTTAAATAAAGGAAGAACCACTTATTCCTATAGGTAGAATCACCCTACAGAATGCATCTTTTAATCCTAACAGCCCACACTTCCTTCTGCAGAAATCAAAGGCCATATTCATTAAGTAAAAAGGAGCAATTCTGGACCAAACCAGAACAATGAACAAATGAATTATTTAAAATGGGGCTTTTAACCCTTTGAGCAACAGAGAAGTATCCAACACATTGCTTTGCTTTTGCCCCTCTGGCACTCAAAGAGTTAACTCACTGAATGCGCGGCCGGCAGTTGAGGACCACAGGGCTCTTTTTTTAATTCTTCGCTTCCGGTTCAGGGCTTCCGGAGTGGCGTGCAGCCACGCCAGGAGTCCTGAACTCCATGACGTACCAGGACCGTCACTGGTCCTTAACCCTTTGAGTGCCAGAGGGGTATGGAACACATTCCAGAGCAATGCATTCCGTACCCCTTTGGTACTCAAAGGGTTAAGTGCCGGACCGCCGTGACAGTCCTGGCACAGCAATGGTCCTTAAGGTATTAAAGGGATAGTAATGTTTACAAAAACAAGCAGCTCAGATCGTTTGTTGTACTGAATATCACTGAAGTCTGAGGCTCTCAAAGTTCATAAATTAACAGTTATGCAGTAATCATATGATACATTTTACCCCTTCCGCCCCTTTCCCGTTCTGAAGCCGCCTCCCCTCAATCTGAGAGCGGATCACTATGAGGGACAAGTATTAGGAAAAGCCTGACATCCTTCATCAAGGAGGGCAGGGTTTTCCTTATACTGACAGAGGAAAGATTGTCCCTTGTTGTGATCTGTCTGGTCAGGTGATCAGACTTCAGATCTGAGGGCAGGCGGCTCCAGAACAGGAAAAGGGGCGGGAGAGGAAAAAGTCATCATGATTACTGCATAACTAACAAGTTATGAACTTTGAAAGCCTCAGACATCAGGACTATTCAGTATAACCATAGCTGGGAACTCTCTGGTTTTGCCCCGGAGACTCCGGATTTAACACTGTATTACCGGGTCTCCGGGGCAGAGTCTAATTTGCCGGATGTGCCCACATGTGCTCCATCCCGCCCCGTTCCTCCCAGTCCTCATCCTATTCTCCTACTTCTCCAGGCTATTGTGCCAATTTTTTTTCGTTTTCTGTGTTTTTTTTGTCAACTCCCCCCCCCCATCGCGATTAAGCCCCGCCCCTTTTTCTGACGTGAATCACGTCATAGAGCTCCCAAGGCGGCTACCCTCTGGGTAGTCCATGTTGTAAAGTTCCCAGGTATGCGTATAACAAACGATCTGAGCTGATTGTTTTTATAAACATTACTATCCCTTTAAGAGGACGCCTGTGCATTGATTGGCAATCTCTTTAGCAGTAATCAAGGGCTTAAATCAATGGGAAATGCTGGAATTTTGATTGGTGTGCTTGTTTTTGAATTGTTGCTTTTCAGGTTCCGGAATATGTCCGCAACAAAGTAGCAATTTTGCAGCCAAGCAACTGCGTTACAGGGACAGCTGAAAATGTCTATTGATTTAAATGGGGAGTTTAACGCTCTGAATGCTCTACAAGATAACATTCAAGATGTTAAAAGCCAGTGAGAATTTAGTGGATTATGTGTCCCTTGTGGTACAGCTGATTCACTCCAGAACTGTTGCTCCTCCTTTCTGTGTACACTCCCAATATATAATTCACTCACCTTGACCTCTGTCACCTTGATCTCGCGTTGCCACTGCCACACGGACAGGACGTGGTCTCCAGAATCATCACAAGCACACAAATGACTTCCGCCATCCTGGAGAGGGGAGAATAGGGACAATTCATGGTTTTAAACAGTGACCTAAAATTTACACTTGTGGTCCTAGGAGACAAACAGTAGGTGGTGGGGAGAGCAACAATCAGTAGATTTAAAAAGGGCTTTTAAACCCCTTGAACACCAGAGAGGTCGCCATTGCACTGCTCTGCAGTGCACTGGAGACCTCCCAAGCATTAAAGGGGTTAAAAACGCCATTCAAATAGAGATAGTATTGCCTAGTTTGGAGATAAAAAAACATACTGATGGGTTTATCCTGTGAAGTAAAAACCATGGGTGCTGGAGCCGCTGATAGATGTTTTATTCAAATGTTATCACAGCAGAAACATGCATTTTGGGGTGCATTACCTACATGGCCTGACATGTGACAATGGTGCTGTTGCTACGGCAGTCTATAGGGTTACTGTCATTGACCACAGCTGTCCATAGACTGAACAGCGCCACTGCAGAATTTCAGGTCGTGCCACATCTGTCAGCAGCAGGAATGCCCTTCTTTTACTGTGGGTAAAGGGTGGTACTGTACTAGCCATAGAAAAAGGAGGAGACCGACAGAGTATAAGTGATACCTTTATTGGCTAACTGAATGGCTCTAGGATGCCAGTTTTCAAGACAACTAGGTCTCTTCTTCAGCCATAATAAGAATGAAAGCTGAATATAAAATACACAAGACACTCATGCATATTATTTTAACATTTAGATTCCCCTTGCAGTGAATTTTCTTATCAGTATTGTCTAGAATTCACACCCTAGGCTCCAGCAGAGTCTCTTTGTAGTGACTACAAAATACAAACAGAATGTATTAACTTTTTGATGCTCCAGTGAGTTTTAGTCTGTGGCCAGAGATTGCTAAATATATAGAATGTATGGGTTAATCCACCAAGCACCAGAGGGGTGCACAACCCATCACTTACAATGAGCTGTGTAGCCCTTGGCACACAAAGTGCCCAAAATATGTTTATTGTGTGGGATAATATGACATAAATTCCTTGTCACAGTTCAGACCACATTTCAAAATCTTGGTTATCAGTTTATACTCCCAGATCTTTCTGTCTCTCTGGGTCCTAAAATTTCCCATCAGTACAGTCACAGATGTACCCTGCAATATAGATAGATATATAGATATAGATATTCCATACTAAGCAATACTATCCCTTTAAATCAGTGGTGAGCAACTGAAGGCCCTCCAGCTGCTGAAGATTACAATTGGCATGATACCTAGCCATCCAATGAGCCTCATGTTGTCGATCAGTGATCAATGGGTAAATAAAAGCTGGTGTGCCCCAGAACTTCTCTTCCCTCTGGAACACAGGGTTCATGGTCACAGTGCGTGACTAAATCAACACTCACGGTCTTGGAGAAACTCAAGCAGGTCACCGCTCTCTCAAAACTCCCAACTCCAATGACGTGAAGGGTGCAGAGACTGACCGAATGCCAGATCCGGACGTGGGGCGGCAGAGCCTGGAGGGCAGGAACACACATCATAAGATCCTGGCAGGAAGCTCATGAGCAAATGTGCAAAGTACTGGATGATCAACCTGTGGCTCCCCAGCTGTCACTGTTCTATAACTCCCATCCTCCTCAGCCCACCCCTAACCTCTAGTATTACACTTTATGAGCCTTTCTTCCATTGTTACTTCAAGGAGAAGTAATAATTCCTAATAACAACCTCCCATTTACTTTACTGTGGTCAGGAAATCATAATGGTCTATATGGATTTTGCCCTTAACCTTTTGAGTGCCAGAGGGGTACCCCTCTGGCACTCAAAGGGTTAAGCCTTGGTTCCAGGGAGCATCTTCAGCCAGTCCTGGATGTCACTGCCAATGAAGCAAATATGACAGTTTCTGGCATTTTTTTTTGTTTTTAAACAGTTTTACGGCAGCTGGCAGAGTGCATGAGCTGACTTAACTCTCTAAGTACCAGATGTGTGTGTGTTTGTAATGCTTTGGAAAGTGCAGTGAGCAGAGTTTAAGGTCCTGCTAACACCTGTCATGTCCGCCTCTGATGACATGACATTCAGCACTGACTGAAGAGATTACCTCTTAGGCAAAGGCATAAGGACAGAATCTATAGGCCCTTAGGGGCTGTACAGAGGCAAGTGGGGTTATAAGGAAGCGGCATTACTTCTCCTTTCAGAAAACGACCGTGTGCCAAAGTTTATGGGTTTTTTTATATATATATATATATATATATATATATATATATATATATATAGGCTTTTAACTGTTTGTGTGCCAGAGAAGTGCACAACATATTTCACCTCTGGCACTAAAAAGGTTAAAGTGGGATCATGCAACCTATGGTTCTCCAGAGGGGTGATGCACTAAGGTATGAGAAAGAGGTGATCTAGTGGAATTAGTATCTCCAGTGTGATAAACTCTTCAAGTCCTGTGTTATTCTATGAAGCCTATGCGCTAAGATTTCCCAAACCTGAGAGATCTTAGTATGTAGGCACCACAGAATAACACGATACTTGGGAAGTTTATCACACTGGAGAAGTCATCACCACTTTATTACCTCTTTATCATATCCTACTGCGTAACCTCCCGGTTCTTAGACACTACAACTCCAAAAGCCAAGGTTTACCTACCCCCGGGCTTAAAGTAATAGTAATGATTTATTATAAAAACATATGAATTGTAGCGTTTTTACTGAGGAGAGAATTTTTCGGTCGATCGGCTAAAATTCCACATCAGGCCCAAACAAACAGCACCACATAGTGGTCACTTTTTATACTACTTTTTTTATTAAAGGGGAAAAAAAATAAAAGATCACAGATCAACCAAGTCTGAGCTATTATAAGGTTTGAATGAATTATCTCCTGTTACTGGAAGTATCCTTGTTTTATTCAACAGGGAACCCACTACATTATATATTTTTTCATAATAAAACATTACTATTCCTTTAAACGAGCAATAAGCTTTTATTATGAAAAAATACATTACAGGGCTTTACCTGTTGAGTAAAACAAGGACACTACCACTGCTCGAAGAGGATTCATCCAAATGTTATTAAAGGGATAGTAATACTTCGTTTTATCTTTATTTTATTTTGTAGGCATTAGAAAAATATGAAGAACAATATAAGTCTTATCTCTCAAAACTTTATGGTTTGAGAGATATTCACAAGCAAACTATCCCCTCCTGCCCCTTTTACCCAGTGTAAGCCATCTCTTCTCAGATGTGGAATGCAGTCCATAGACCAGACAGATAACAGCAGGGGACAATATTCTTCCTATCAGAACAATGAAAGCCCTGCTCCTTAATTGAAGATTGTCCCTCTCTGCAATCTACCTGGGCACCTCCCTTCTGCTCTAGCTGAGCAGTGTTACATCAGTAAAAGGGGCGGGAGGGGGATACTTTTTCATTGAATTACTCTTGAACTATAACTCTGACAGAATTGAAATAACACTCTCCAAAGTCCAAATACTATAATGATTAATTAGAGCTGCTTTTATTATGAAACATTACTATCCCTTTAAAGCCCATTTTGTAACCAACTTGAGTACCAGAGGTTTGCAAAGCGTTGGATAACCTCTGGCACTCAAAGGTTTAAAGCTTACTGTTCCTTTAAGATCATCATTTTTCATAATTATTACTGTTCTCTTAATTAAAAAGGAAAGTGCATTCTGTATTCATCTTAGAAAAGGTTTTTATTTTAATGTATACTAGACAACAACCTAGGGGAGGGCCAGATGCTGTATCTATAACTATACAATATCCACTGTAGCTGACCTTGCCATCCTGCGAATTGCCAGCCACTTGTCCACTGGCGATGGTCACAGAGTCCGGATGTACAGCCAGACTGTAGAAGACAGAAAAATAATAAGTCAAATCCAGGCCACTACAAGGGGGCAAGCTTTAAACTCTTCCCATAATGCTTGCCTGTTAAGCCCATGGATATTAGAAAGAGAATGCTGCACATGACTAATGTGTCACTCTGCTGAGCCAGGCTGCCTTGTCCCCTGATGTTTCACCTAGTTAATGACCCCCACTGGCCAATATTATATCCCAGTCTGACCTCTTGATATCATCAGTGTGACCTCGGTAGTGTCGCTGGGTTCCACCTGCAGGGTCATACAGGACACAGACAGCCGCCGTGAAGTACAACAACTCCCCTGATGGCAAGAGGAAAAGGTTACTGCGGCAGTCCCGTCCCCGATAACCATATCTGGAGGTCAGAGGTCAAGGGCAATAGAGTAGTGCTTGCAGGGTAGAAGTAGAGGTCATTTCCTTGAGGTTGGCAAGAGCACATCCCTTGGAATATCCAGTGCATGAGGGTCACAGATTGATTGGCAACTAAATAAATAAGCTTTACTAATTCAGCTAAAGAGGAGCCATTCTGGAGCAAAATCTACTAGCCCAGGGTTGAAATGAATAGTCCACAAACTCTTATTGACTGAAATGGGGCTGGTAAACCCTTGAACTCTAGAAAGATCTCCACTTCATTGCTTGCAATGCACTAAAGACCTCTCTAGCATGCAGTGAATTAAAAGCCTCATTTAAATCAATGGAAATTTTCATTCCCAAATGGTACAGTTGATTTGCTCCAGAACTGTCCTCTATCGTGATGAATAAGTTTGTATGAGACAGTCAGTGTGAGCATCATAGAATCAAGGCATTTCTGAGGGCAGATCTTGAGGACAGCTTGGGGCTTGTGATGGTGCTAACCTCCCTTCTAGTAATGGTGCCACTGAGCAGCACACAGCTCTGACAATGCATTAGATTGGTTTAAGGCCATATTTTTTGGGAATTTGATTCCTCCAGGTGTCATAAAAATCAACATATTAAAGGGATAATTATACTTTTTATGCCAAAAATATACATGTTATAGTGATTTCTTTGTGGATTAACCCTTTGAGTTTCAGAGGGGTAAGCAGAGCAATGCATTGTGTACCCCCTCTGGTACTCAAAGGGTTAAAATAAGGGCAATATTACTGCTGGAAGACATTTCACTCAAAGGCTACTACAGAGCAAAATGATATTTTCAAAGCGGAACTTTCATCCCATTAATATTGAGCCCTAAAATATAAGTGCAATAGCAATATGTATAAACTTGTAATTTCAAGTATAATTGCGGCATTAGTGAGAAACAGAACCTTTTCAGCAGACAGGCACTGGCTGGGATCTTGCTGTAGGCGGTGCCTGCGCTGTCAGTCCCTTCCGGTGCCTTAAGGCACAATGGCATTCAACTCACCAATCGTGGAGCTGAAGAGGAAGGACAGAGCAGACTCAGAGATGCGGCTCTGCAAGATGTCTGTGCTGTTCCCTGCCGCCTGTCTGCCTAAACTGTTGTATATTCACTAATGCTGCAATTATACTTGAATCTACAAGTAAGTCTGTACATATCACTATTGTACTTATATTTTGGGGCTCAATATTCATGTGATGAAAGTTCCGCTTTAAGAGAGGGTGATGCAGTGTTTTTCATGGCCGTTCTATTTTATGCTCAAAACTACTGGTCACAGATGCTCAACTAGGAACGAACTTGCTACAGATTTTAGCCATCTCTATAGGAGTGGTGTCCTACCCAGGGTGCGGTGTCTTTTAGCTCACTAGTACCTGTCATAGAGAAGACGTATCCTAAAGCACATCATACTGATCCTGCCAGGAATGCAGTCTGGCCACAAAGAACAAAAATGGCTGAGAGAGAGAAAGATAATAATGAATTCAGTTATAAAGGTGCAGGATTTTAAAGGATCAACTGAACATCCATGAAGAGATAGCAGGTAGACACTAGGGACTTATGGGATATTCTGGAGCAAACCAGCTGCACTACAAATTCGCTTTGATTGAAATGAGGCTTTAAAGCGATAGTAATGTTTCAAAATAAAAGTAGCTCAAATTAATCTTCATAGTATTTGGGCAATGGAGAGTGTTATTTCAATACTGAGAGAGCTGTAATTCAAGAGTAATTGAAGGATAAAGTTTCCCCTCCCGCCCCTTTTACCAAGTGTTAGCCATCTCTCCTCAGATGTGGAATCTGGTCTTAAGATCAGACAGATCACAGGAAGGGACAATCTTCTTACTTTGAGAATAATGAAAACCCTGCCCCCCCTTGACAGGTTTTTCAGGTTTTTCCCTTATGCGAATTGAATATTGTCCCTCTCTGCAATCCATCTGGGCATCAGCGTTCTGTTCTAAAGTAAACAGTGTTACATCAGTAAAAGAGATGGGAGGGGGATACTTTATCATTCAGTTACTCTTGAACTACAACTCTGACAGTATTTAAATAACACTCTCCACGGCCCAAATACTATGAAGATTAATTGGAGCTGCTTTTATTTTGAAACATTACTATCCCTTTAAACTCCTTGAACGCTAGAGAGGTCTAATGCATTGTTTCACAACACACTGGATGCATCTCTAGGAGTCATAGGCTTCAAAGGTCCCATTTAAATCAATGGATAATTTTATTTCACCCAAGAATAGATACGCTTTGCTTTCTGCTTAAGGCCCCTATGTATCAGGAGAAGAAGAGAAATGTGTAAATGAATTACATTTCATCATCATTATCTGCATAAAGGAGATACTGGAACCCATGTGAACGTGTGAAATTACTAAGAAAAAATATTGAGAACAGTAGTGGATTTTGTGGTAGCCCAAGAAGAAATATGGGAGAAGAACTTGATGTGCTGTTAAATGAGTCACCGGATGAGCAATTTGAAAGGTCAGAAAATAACCACGAAAGAGATGCATCAGAGGCTGAGAGAAGAGAGTTTGCAGGAGAAGTGGGTGGTCAACTGCGCTGAAAGCAGCTGAAAGGTCAAGTAGAATTAGTAGAGTGAAATGTCCCTTGGATTTAGCTGTGATTAGGTCACTGGTTACATTTGTTAGTGCAGCTTCAATGGAGTTTTCTGGGCAGAGCCAAGCTTGTAGGGGGTCAGGTAATGCATCTGAAAAATGAAGGTGAGTAAGGTGATTATAGTCCTTTCAAGGAGCTTAGAGGCAAGGAAACGCAGAGTGAGAGAGGGTGGTAGCTAGAAATAGAGGTACATAAAGAGGGGTTCTTTACAAGTGCGAAGAGGGAAATGCCATGAGTGTAGGAGCAATTGAATACATGAGTCAGACATGGAATTACTGAGGCAGAGGGAAATCAAAGGAACTGAATGGGAAATGTGTCACGCCAGCAAGTAGTGATCTGGACAGATGAAAGAATGCTGGTGACCACATCTTCTATTGAGGGGAAGCAAACCCTTGGAACAGGTGTCTCTTCATTTAAAGGAGCAGCAGATTTGCAATGCATTGTGATCACCTCTAGTCCTTAACCCTTTGAGTGCCAGGGGGTACGGAACCCATTGCTTTGCCCCTCTGGCACTCAGAGAGTTACATTTTAGTCAAAATATATAAAAAACAAAGACCATAAAATATTATAAGTATAATCTATATCCGTATATAGATTTTTTTTTTTATTAAGTAAGCTCGCCATTTACTGTTTTTTTCTGCATTTTGCTGTAGGAATACTAACCCTTTATTCTGACTTTAGATATTCTGCACGAACACATGTACAATCAAATTGCCTTTACTTTATATTATTTTTTGTCTAGAAATACAATGTAAAGACAGGTACAACGTAAAATAGAAAGCACACAGACCATTCAGTGCTGCTGGTGATAGTGTAATATTGTATTATATCACACAGACCATTCAGTGCTGCAGGTGACAGTGTAATATTGTATTATATCACGCAGACCATTCAGTGCTGCTAGTGATAGTGTAATATTGTATTACATCACACAGACCATTCAGTTCTGCTGGTGACAGTGTAATATTGTATAATATCACGCAGACCATTCAGTGCGGCAGGTGACAGTGTAATATTGTATAATATCACGCAGACCATTCAGTGCTGCTGGTGACAGTGTAATATTGTATAATATCACGCAGACCATTCAGTGCTGCTGGTGACAGTGTAATATTGTATAATATCACGCAGACCATTCAGTGCTGCTGGTGATAGTGTAATATTGTATTACATCACGCAGACCATTCAGTGCTGCTGGTGATAGTGTAATATTGTATAATATCACGCAGACCATTCAGTGCGGCAGGTGACAGTGTAATATTGTATAATATCACGCAGACCATTCAGTTCTGCTGGTGACAGTGTAATATTGTATAATATCACGCAGACCATTCAGTGCGGCAGGTGACAGTGTAATATTGTATAATATCACGCAGACCATTCAGTGCTGCTGGTGACAGTGTAATATTGTATAATATCACGCAGACCATTCAGTGCTGCTGGTGATAGTGTAATATTGTATTACATCACGCAGACCATTCAGTGCTGCTGGTGATAGTGTAATATTGTATTACATCACACAGACCATTCAGTGCTGCTGGTGATAGTGTAATATTGTATTACATCACACAGACCATTCAGTGCTGCTGGTGATAGTGTAATATTGTATAATATCACGCAGACCATTCAGTGCTGCTGGTGATACTGTAATATTGTATTATATCACGCAGACCATTCAGTGTTGCTGGTGACAGTGTAATATTGTATTATATCACGCAGACCATTCAGTGTGATTCAGTGTAACACTGCATAACATCGCACAGAAAATTCAGTGCTGCAGGTGACATTTTAACAAACACTGCATTACATCACACAGAGCATTCACTGATGCCAGTGATAGTGTAACACTGTATAACATCGTACAGAGCATTCAGTGCTACAGGTGATAGTGTAACACTGTATTACTTCCCACAGAGAATTCATTGCTGCAGGTGATAGTGTAACATTGCATTAAATCCAGCTTTTATAGTCTAATGACCAGAAAACTCTCTGGATACTTGAGATCCAGATAGCTCACTGCCAGGGACATACAGGAGTACTGTTCCTTTAAGGTAAGTGAGGTTATTAGTAGGAGTCAGTGATACTTTAAAATAGTATAATCGTATAAAGCAAACTATCTGCACCAAAGGAGAGCTGGTTTGCAGATTCAGAGAGTTCCCAGGTATGGTTCTATTACTGGATTTGAACCTAGACTTGTTGCTGTTTTGAGCGCTTATCTGACCACATCATTTCTGTGCACATTTCCCAGCGATGAAGAATGTGAACAAGAGCAGATGTACAGGTCATCTCTCTTTTGGTCATAGTAAAGGAACATTTCTTGGTGACTTGCCATATTGACGTATAAACAGGTATTACCTTGATAATCATTAATTGTGAACTGTTTTCATGAGTACTCATGCATATTAATACACACTCTATTGACTCAGCCCAGGTTACTGGGTCAATCATATTAGACCTCTCCAAATGCTTCATAAAGAGGAACTGTATCTATAATGCATATGTATTTATATAAGAGAAGAGCATTACCTGACCAAAATTCATTGTCTATGGCAGACACACCCCAGGGTGGCAGTAAGGAGGAGATACTCAAATCTCCTCTATACTGATGCTCCCATTGGTCCACACATGTGTGCATGATTCACTCCTGGCCACCCTTGTGAAAGTCTCTGCAAGGAATTGCAGGGTCGTATACACACACTCAACACACGCAACACACATACACAAAAAATACATAATAGACACAATACATGCACACATCCACACCCAATACATACACAAACACACAATACATTATCCCCAATATGCCACATGCAAAACATTATATGCTCGTTCACACTCACAAGTTCTCACACACGCATGCTCCTGCATAAATGGAAATCTTAATGGACACTTTTACCAAATAAATCACTTCACTTAATTCATGCTGAGTGGCAGTTTTGCTTCATGTTGTATTACTTTGTTTGATGGCACACAGGCAAGCACAGAGTGAAATGGAGTGTCAGCCCCAACTCATATACTGTATATCACACATCTATATCGGACTGCAGTATGAAGGAGTCCTACTTAGGTAAGTCCATCTGTTGAACAGATTAACCCTTTGAGTGCCAGAGGAGTACTCAATGCATTGTGTACCCCTCTGGCACACAAAGGGTTAAAGGGACACTCACAGTTCCCCTAGTGCCCCTTTAAGCAATACACATGCTTTAAAACTATGTATTGCTTGTTCCCAGAATTGAAATACATTTTAAACTGTGGACTTTTGAAACTGTTGGTGTAGCTGCTCCTGCAGTCATTAGTGGGAGTATTAATAGGACTGGGTCGGCTTGGGAAGGCTGCAAATCGCTCTGAAACATGACTTGCCCCTACAGTGCACTGGTCTGATACCACATGGCAGTGTGAGGATTTTAACACTATCTGAACATACTGTGAGGCTGAGGCAGTCTGCACCACCCTCACACCACATACAAAACTGGGTTGGAAGACACACACCACCGTTGGGTAGCAGAATGGTATTAGAGGTCATGTGGGGGCCAGAGCCACCTACCAAAGAGACACCAGTGAGGGTACAGAGGCTGTACCCACAGTGCTGCCAAGGGAAGGCTCTGCACATTGTTGTAGTTGGGTGCAGGAAACACTGTCACAAAACAGTATATAATTTTACTAATATAAACCTGCAACCTGGTGGACATAGTATAATATTAACCCTTTGAGTGCCACAGAGGTATCCAACGCATTGCAACACAATGCACTGGATACCTCTCTGGCACTCAAAGGGTCAAAGCAGTTTGCTTGCAGGTGTGAGTGCCATCACATTAAGAGGCTCTTTCCTTAGCGGAAATGTTGCCTTTTAAAGTTGACCAATGAGATACTGAGATCACAGGGAAGGATACACCCATTCCAGTTGTAGTTCTCTTGGGGGAACCTCTCCTTTTGCCTCCAGACTATATGAAGCGACCAGTGAATCAGGAACGTAGAGTGGTACCGAGCGCCCGCGTAGGTACAGCTTCACCACGCCCTCCTCTAACAGCAGAAATATACATGAACATTATATACATACATACATACACATATAATAATGCAGTGTAAGGACGTAATATGTGAAATCTAGGAAAAGGCTGGATAGTCACTTCAGGAAGCAAAAGATGATCAATTCTGGAGCAGACCAACCATAAACTAGAGGGGGGGGGGGGGGGGGAGATAAAAAAATCCCATTGATTTATATGGGGATTTTAACCACCTTGGATGTTAGAGAGTTCTGCAGAGCACATTCAAAGTGTTCAAAAGCCTTCTTTACATCAATGGGTATTTTGGGACTTTATTCCCCACTCCATGGTGAAGATGGTTCGCCCCAGAATTGATCATCTTTTTCTTTCTTTTAGAAAGAATACAAAAAATTCCTAGCAATAACCCCCACTTCCCCTCAATCTGGGCAAAAATCCTAATAATACTAAGAAACTCTATGTGGGCAGGTTCTGAAAAATTACTATTTAAAAAGTATGGATACCATTCCATGGAACAATATGATAATCTCGCGCTTTGATGCAGGCCAAGATTCTCATGTCGCCCTTTTCATCACCGCAACATGCTTAATGCGGCATGTAGCTGCACGCTGTTATGAATGCAACTTTTTAAAAGGATAACCTCAAAGAGGCACATTTATCAATCACATACAAAAATGCTTAAAAGTCACAAATACCACATATGTTGCACAATTATTGCTAATATTTATTTTCTTAACCCTTTGCACTGTTTTGTACCCCTCTGGCACTCAAAGGGTTAAGGTGGACCTGTTATGCTAAGACAAGTTTGATTTGTGTTACATAGCATTAAAATCTTCCTACATTCTGTACTAGCCATTTTTCAGCAAATAAATATTTTTTGGAGAAATTAACCTTTATGCTTCAATAGCACACTGTGACACATTATGCTAATTCACTGTACCGTATGCTAATGTGCTACATCTAAAGCCAGACATCACTCACTGTGCTACTAGACGCTCCCCACCATGTGTGGGCTCTGCCAGGGCTGAATTTACATCTAAAGCTCCCCTAGGCAAGGCACTCTAGGTGCCCTTAGCTCCACTCATGGCCACACCCCCACTCCTATGACCCCGCCCCCTGTCCCATCCATTATTTCTTGGCACAGAAAGATACCATTGGCTTATAACAAGCAAGGACAAAAAAACAAACAAACAGACAAAAAAAAGCTTTAACCCCTTGATTGCTATACAGCCCTCCAATTCATTTCTTTGTAATGCATTGGAGATCTCCACAGCACCCATGGGGTTAAATGATATGCTGTAAGGGGGTATAAAACTGATTCAGGTACACAGAGATTGCTCTGGCCACACCCACAATTCAGAATGTGGAAGTGACCAGCACATTTGAGATGCCCCTCAAAATTTGGGGCTTTAGGCATTTGCCTACTCTACATAATAAGAAATCAGGCACTGAGGTCTGCCTAGATACATTAACCCCTTGGAGACGAGCGACGGACCAGGTCCATCATATATTTCCATCCTTTAAGGACGGTCCTGGTCAGTCATAGACTTTATGATTGCAGCACCTCAGGGAGCATTGTGATCATTCTGAGGAGGCTGTAACGGACTACTCCAGGACTGGACCAGTCAGTTTCAGCCTTTCCCCAGTGCTTTGGTACACAGAGTGGTACATGTGCTGGTTAAGCCAGTGACAAAGGCAATATATTGTATACATTGCCTTTGTCTGTGTTCTCTGCCCCTCCCTCCTTCTCACTGTGATCGTGATGAAGAGAGAAGTAGAGGACAGAGCTCCCAGTGCCTCAAATGGACAAAAACGTGGCACATTTGAGGTACTGGGAGCAGGACTGTGTGGCGAGGGGATTAAAAATAAAATAGAATAAAAAAACACAAACAGTTTGACCCCAACCCCTTAGTGTAACTGAATAAATGGTTTAGAGCAAGAACTAAGTATTTTATTTAAACATTCTAATTTATAAACACATTTACACATGAAATTTAAACAAACACTAATTTGAGTTTTATTACTTGGAGCAATGTGATACACTTATATAAACTCCACACAGCCTAAAAGAGGGGACACCAGAGAGGGAAAGAGGGACATAGGAATTTTCCCCTCAGAGGGACAGTACCCCCCCTAAAAAGGGACATTTGGGAGTTATGAATGACCGTTCATACCTTTTATCCAGTCCCTATGAAAAAAGAGAAATATCTTATGCCTTAAGTACTCAAGCCGTTTGAGAAGCATTTACCAAAATGAATTACACAATCCTTGAAAACCTCTACATAAACAGTATTAGAAGGATACTGATTTATAGGTATGAGAGCCCACTTGAATTAGTCCTTATAACACTCAGAGCATGAATCCGCAGCCAATTCCTGTAGAGGTCAGATGATCTCTACTAAAATACATGCAAGAAAAGACACAAGAGAAAAAGAAAGAGCTCCGTCTCATCTAAGTGTAGCAGCGTTCTTGAATCCACAAATATATACTCCCACACACAAGCCTCCCCTTATGAGGGTACTCACATTTCCCTGAGGTTGGAACCCACCTCTCGGTTTGAAACCTCGACTGAGTGTGACCCTCAGTCCTGGTCTCTTTGTCCGGCACCCTTAGATCTTCCTTCCAAAGTTGAGCCTTGCACCCTCACCCTCATGGGCCAAATAGCTATTTCATCCAACTCGTACTATCCGAGTTGGTTCTGAAGTTTCAAAAAGGGTAAAGAGCCAAGACTCCAATATACTTACATAAAAATGTATTACAATACAATACAAGCCCTACTTACGCTTTTAGAAATGGTATATAATATCTGTGGGTGTACTAAATGAATTAGAAGAAAAATAAGGTTGAACAAAGGCATACTAAAAAGGCCAAAATTGCTTGTCCTCTAGTGTCAAAAAGCCCGTGTCACTAAGAAGATAATAGCACATAGCAGATAAACTAATTACCATAAAATACCAGACTGTGCCAGAAATAAAGGTTCATTTTTCAGTAACAATTTATATTACAAACAATTGGCTAATACAACCTATAGACAGTTGTTATATATCTTTACAATTAACTAAACGTATCTTAGGGTGACTGGTCCTCAACGTAATTTCTGCAATTTTGCCAATATTTATTATGTATTCACAAAATGACTAATATTACGTAGAGGCTAATATTTAGATTGTGGTCACAAACAAGCATAGAGCATGATATTGATAAATATGCCTCAAAAGTGTTAAATGGGCTAACACCCAACACAAACTCCAATAACCAATCTGCTGCTTGAATGACATCCAACACTCTACAAAGCAATGGGATAGTAACACTTAATATGTAAAAAATGTAGATCGGATGGTTTATCCTCCTGGGTAATATGTAAAAAAATGTAGATCTGATGGTTTATCCTCCTGAGTAAAACAAGGGAACTCCCACTGCTGAGTGTTTTTTTTATTCAAAACTTGACATTTTTTAGCTACAATATCTCAGTGGTCTGAAATTGTACAGTGGCGCTGTTGCTACACCATCCTATGGAGATTTATGGTCAACTGACCATACATCAGACTCGATGTGGTCACCAAGGGTCGCAAGCAGAATTATTCTGGAGGTAATAAACTGTACCACAGGTTACTAATAAAAAGGTTAATTGATTTAAAGTGATAATACTTCAAAAAAATTATTTTATATTGTAGGCATTAAAAAATCATTAAGAACGATATCAGTCTTATCTGTCAAACCTTTATGGTTCGAGAGATATTCACAAGCAAAGTTTCCCCCTCACTGACGTCACCACTTTAGCTGTCAGATTTGGAATCCGGTCGACCGGCCGCGGCTCCACAGCAAAGTCGAGACCACGAAATATAAGAAGAACTACTTCACTGAAATGGCATACAAAGTGTGCCTGGTTTGCAAGTACACTTTGTATACTGTTCCAATGAACTAGTTATTTTTATATCTTGCGATCTCGGCTCTTCTGAAAAGCCGCTGACTGATCTGTGGACAGGATTCCAAATCTGACAGCTAGATGGCAGACTTGACCGTTTCAGCCAGTGAGGGGAAACTTTTGCTTGTGAATATCTCTCAAACCATAAGGCACTGAGAGATAAGACTGATATTGTTCTTGATGATTTTTTAATGGCTACAATATAAAATATTTTTTGTATTGTAAGTATTGCTATCACTTTAACCTCTTGAGTGCAGAGGGGTATGCAACACATTTTTTGCAACACACTGTATACCCCTCTGGCATTCAAAGAGTTAGATGGGTCTTTTTACCCATAGCATGCTATAGACGTCTGTAACATATTGTTAAGTTTTTCACTGGACATCGCTCTAACATTCAAGGGGTTAAAAGAACCATCTCAAGGTTTGTGAATTTTTATTTAAAACTAGTTTTGCAGCTTGTTTTTCTCCACAATTGCCCCTCTTTATCTCTCTGCATACTGTCTCGTGTTAGCAGAGGGGAAAACTAGTAATTAAATTAATAACTCCTCACGTGACCAGTTCAAATGTAGGGTGATCTATCTTTGCAGGTAGGGCTGGATTTCCCAATAGGCAGAGTAAGCAACTGCCTACAGCTCCAAATTTTGAGGGACGGTGTCTCACCTTTGCTGGACACACCCACATTCTGAATTGTGGGCGTGACCAAAGCAATCTCAGTGCCCCTGTGCTACCCCTTTATAAGATACTACTTTAAAAGCCTGTGTACACGGGCCCCAGTGCCACCCAGCAGCCTCGGTTGGTGCCTGGAGCCTCTCTGCTCACTGGCTGCACTGCAGTCACGCACAGTACAGACTGCCCGAGCACCCCGCGGATGATACGGAGTGTGGAGTTCCGAATTCAGACCGTGGTCCTCTCTACGCACCTTCATGGAAGGTGCGCAGAGAGGACCATGGCCCACATTCGGAGCAACCTGCTCCGTATCATCCGTGGAGTGTTCGGGCAGCCTGTACTGCGCGTGACTGTAGCACAGGCAGTCTTTACTGCGCATGACGGCTTCTGACAAACATCCTAGTGAATTATTATCTAGGATTTAACACCTTGGATGACAGAGAGATCATACAATGCTTTGGAGATCTCTCTACCAAAAAAGGGGTTAAAATCTGGTTTTGGTTTTTGTGCTTCTTATAGGCCAAGGGTATTTTCTGTGCCAGGAAGTAGTGATTGGGTCTGGGGGGGGGGTTCATGTGAGGAATAAGGGTGTGGTCATGGGTGGAGCTAAGGGCCCATTGACTGCCTTGCCTAGGGATGGCTAGGATGTAAATCCCACCCTGTTTGCAGGCAGTTTATAAGAGGCAGAACCAACTCTCCATAATGCACTAATGGCAAATTAAATAAAGGTATATTGCTAAATACCTAAATAAGGGTATAGTACTAGATGACTAGATAAGGTTATATTACCAGAGGACTATATAAAGGTATATTACTAGACAACGAGATACGGGTATATCACTAGATGACTAGATAAGGTTATATTACTAGATGACTAGATAAGGGTATATTACTAGAGGACTATATAAAAGGTATATTACTAGATAACCAGATAAGGGTAAACCTCTAGATAATCAGATAAGAGTATATCACTAGATAACTAGATAAGGGTAGACCACTAGATAAAGTTATATCACTAGATAACTATATAAGGGTATATCACTAGATGAAGGTATATCACTACATGACTAGATAAAGATATATTATTAGAGAACTAGCTAAAGGTATATTACTAGGTAAAGATATATTAATACATGACTAGATATATGGGTACATTACTAGAGGACTAGATAAAAGATATATTACTAGATGACTACATAAGGGTATATTACTACTGGATTAGATAAAGGAATATTACCAGCATATAAAATGCACACACATCATCCATGGTATACTGAGGTGGTGGGCAACAGGCGGCCATGGGGGCCTCATGTGGCCCTCAAAGGCTTCTCCTGTGGCCCCAGTCTGTTCTTGGCTAAGCAATATTTTGGAGACCACGCTAATAACCAAGGGATTAGAAAGGAACAGTAAATGTTATAATGATTTGAACTTAGCCCTTTGAGTGCCAGAGAAGTATCCAGCGCGCCCTCCATAGCACTAAAACAGTTAAATGATTGGCTATGCCTCCCAGTGAACCACATCAGTTCACCCAGCACTGCATGAACTGGAGTGGGACAAGGTAAGCAACTAGGAAAGTATTAACTCCTGAGCTCCTGGAGTAGCATAGTGGTATTCAGATAGACAAGCTTTTAAGGTAGAATAGTTGTAGGGTTTACTGTTCCTTTAAGTATCACTGAATGATTTCAGGGCCATTTGAATGATTGATTGACTGAATGATTTCTGGGAATCTGGCTGCCAAGTCAGTGCTGTAGTTATGAGTTATGTGCATTCATAGAGAACATGGACTATATTAATAATGTATCAGTCTAGCTATTCAGTCCCTGCTCTGTTCTGTATGTCAGATGTCTCATCATGACTAACAGGATCATACTAAAAACCAGTGTGCCACTCTGGAGCTAACCAGCTGCACCATTGGGGGAGGGGATGAAAACACCCCATGTTTTAAATGGAATTTTTACCCCTTGATTACTTCACAATGCATTGGATACCTCTCTAACATACAAGTGGTTAAAAACCCCAATCAAAAGCGGAACTACCACCCGACAAAATCTTTAGTTTAATTAAGTCCCCATCTGGCGACTAGCTGCTTAGTAGCACTAGTCGCCAGAATAATTACCTTATTTAATAGATTTCTGCTCTCTTCTATGGCTGACAGTAGTACGGAGCGCGGACATCTTGCCATTGTGACGTCCACACACCTGCGCTGTCAGTCCCTTTTGGAGCCGGCCGGCTCCTAGCAACGCCTCCTGGAACCAGCTGGGACTGACAGCGCAGGCGCGCAGACGTCACAATGGCATGATGTCCGCGCTCCGTGCTACTGTTAGCCATAGAAGAGAGCAGAAATCTATTAAATAAAGTAATAATTCTGGCGACTAGCACTACTAAGCAGCTAGTCACCGGATGGGGACTTAGTTAAGCTAAAGATTTTGTAGGGTGGTAGTTCCGCTTTAAATTCAGTGTTTACTTGATCACTATTGTGCAGCCAGTTTCCTACAGCTTTAGCTTCCTGTATAAAGTCCCATATCTTGTAGAGCTGGTATGGAATATCTGAGGCCTTTCAGCTGTTGCTGGACTACAATTTCCATCATCCCCAGCTGATGATGAGATTTGTAGTCCAGCAACAGCTGAAGAGCCTCAGATTGCTCCCCCCTATTTTAGAATATCCCAGCATTGACCATAGAGGAGGCATGCAGTGCAGTCTGTAAACACAAGTACAGGACTCACCTGGATAGAAGATCACCTGCTTACTTTTACTGTGGAGACATAAAGTAACACAATGTTACTGATATACGCACTGCACACAGTCTGTTTTATACCCCTGTAACACAAAAACAGACATGCACACAGTCACACTCTCACACAAACGCACACAATGTCATGCACACACACAGTCACATGTACACAAACACAAAAACTGGTGCATATGCGTCAAGTCAAAAGTTTATCAACCCTTTGAGACCATAGAGGTAACTAACACATTGCAATGCAACACCTGTCTGGTGCTGAAAGCACAACTACCATGCGCAGTAAAGTCGCCCTGCAATAATTAGGCAGGTGGCGACTAGCTTCATAAGAGTTCTCTTACTTCTCGCAATGACACAATGCTAGAGAAATCCTTAATCTTGCGAGACTGACAGGCAGGTTAGTGGAGTCTGCGCGCCTGCGCCGTCAGTCCCTTCCGGTGCCATTCGGGCCAGTACAATGCATCTGAAAGGAGACCGGGACTGACAGCACAAGTGCGCAGATAACATAGTAACATAGTAAATTAGGTTGAATAAAGACACAAGTCCATCAAGTTCAACCTTCTCCTCATACCCCAGTAATTTTATAGCTTTCCTGCTACCAAATAAGTTAGTCTTTATCAGACCTTCCTGAGCAGCGAACTAATAAACAGTATAACTCTGTATGTTCCCTTTGGAAAGAAATGTATCTAATCTTCTCTTGAATGTATCCATTGTATCTGCCATAACAACCTTCTTGGGCAAAGAATTCCACAAATAACAGACCTCACTGTAAAAAAAACCCTTCCTCTGCTGAAGTCTAAACCTCCTTTCCTCTAATCTCATAAGATGTCTGCGCTGATACCTGCCTTCCGGTCTCACAAGATTAAGGATTTCTCTAGCATCCTGTCTCTGTGAGACTCTTATGAAGCTAGTCGCCACCTGCCTAATTATTGCAGAGCGACTTTACTGCGCATGGTAGTTCCACTTTAAATGGTTAAATGGCGAGTATTATGTCTTAAAGGGATAGTAATACTTAATTTTAAGAAGCTTCAAAATTGTTCTATTTAAATAAATAAAGCAAATTATCTTACTCTTCTTTTCATAACTTGTACAGTTTTCGTGGAATATTCTAAAGTTTCCCCCTCCCGCCCCTTTTACCCACATCAGCGATCTAGCCAACAAACTTAGATTCTGGTCCCGGGACCAAATGGCTCCTCTGCAGAGCCGAAATAGCATTGCATACAAAGAGAATCTTCATGAGAACGGTCTACAAAGTGATCTTGCCACAAACCAGTTTGCACTACCGGGGACAGGTAAAAAGTCCTGTCAGTGTAACCATTTGAGTGCCACTGGGGTATCCAACGTATTGCTTGACAATGCATTGGATAGCCCTCTGGCACTCAAAGGGTTAAATGGTTCTTTTAACCCCTTAACAACCAATGGCATGCTAGGACTATCATCTGTGAATCTGACTTAAAGTGTTAGTAATGTCTAAAAAAAACTTTTTTGCATTTAGAAGAGCTTAAAAAGCTGATCTAAATGCAAAAAAACGTATCTCTTAAACCGCTATGGTTTAAGAGATACGGGCGTTTAAAGTTTGATTTCTCCTACTGACAGCTGTAAAGCTGTCAGCAGGAGATCTGTGTCGGTCGACACGCTGGCGCTTGAGAATCCCTTCATTGGAATGGTCTAAAACGTTTTCCTGAACACTAGGCACACATTTTACACCATTCCAATGAAGGGATTCCGTGTAAGTAACGAGATCTCGGCACTTCTCAAGCGCCAGCATGTCGACCGACACAGATCTCCTGCTGACCATAGCGGTTTAAGAGATACGGTTTTTTGCATTTAGATCAGCTTTTTAAGCTCTTCTAAATGGAAAAAAAGTTTTTTTAGACATTACTAACACTTTAAGCACGATAACGGTCCTGGCACATCAAGTGGTTTTGATCATGGCACTGCTGCAGGATAGCTGTGAGCACTACCGGAGTATAAAAGTGACCGTTCCAAGACTGGCCAGTATCAGACCCTCATTCGGCGAGTAGGGACACGTGATCAGTCAAGTGTGTCAGCGGTACAAAGGAGATCAAAGCGGTCCTCAAGGGAAATCCACTCCCCAGAACCGCTGCGGTTAAGGAATTAACTCATTGAATGCTACAGCCCACTCTCTAGCATTCAGGAGGTTCAAAGCTCCATTTAAAGCGGATCAACATCATAACATTGCCCCCTCCCAATCCATTACTAATATAGCTAAAGGCAAAGTGATAGTTGTATTGTGGTGAATAAATCCTCGTGATTGAAGTAATCCAGCTTCTTCTTCAGGCATCCACTGCACAGAGCTTACAAGAGAAGCGCTGTGCGCCTGCACCGCCAGTAACTTGTTACCTTAAAGGGACAGTAATACTTTATAAATTACTAATCCCTATATTATAGTCATATTAAAATGAAATGTATTGCCCCCAGTGTCATCTCTCAAACCATAAAGGCTCCTAAAGTTGCCCTCTCCCTCCCCCTTCCCCGAAGTCAGCGTTCTAGCTGACTGCAGGGAAGCCTGTCGTACAACCATCAGGCGGCTCTGCAGCACAGTCAAGATTGCGTTAATAAAAAAGAAATCTTTCACTGAAATGGTCTTCTACGTGTGCTTGGTTTGCAAGCACACGTAGAAGACCGTTTTAGTGAAAGATTTATTTTTTTTATTAATGCGATCTCGGCTCTGCTGCAGAGCCGCCTGATGATCATAAGACCGGATTTCCCTTCAGTCAGCTACAACTCTGACTTCAGGGAACGGGGAGGGAGAGGGCAACTTTAGGAGCGATTATCTCTCAAACCATAAAGGTTTGAGACATGACACTGGGGGCAATACATTTCATTTTAATATGACTATAACATAGGGATTAGTAATTATTAAGTATTACTATCCCTTTAAGGTACCAAGGAATGACACTCACCAATCCGGCCAGTGAATGGGACACACAGCGCAGACTCAGAGGTATATTTCCTATATGATGTCTGCACTGGTGGCTGCAGAAGTTGGTTTTCTTCAATAACGCGAAACGTATTCAGCATAATAGAAGAATGCGTTCGCCTATTGCTATATTAGTAATGGATTGGGGGGCAATGTTATGGTGACGATGATAGTTCCGCTTTAAATAGGTGGGAATTTCATCAATGATTGTTTCCTGTGGAGCCATGTGTCAGTCCTAGTGTTGTTCTACAATCTCTCTTTATACGTGAGACCCAATGTATACAAATCATGTGGGCAACCTGTGACTCTCCAGCTGGTGTATGGCTAGAACTCCCATTATTGTCAGCCTTTATACATGGTTAAAAAAAAACAACTGGAGAGCCACAAATTGTTCATGCCGGATATAAACCACACTATATGCACTAATACTATACCTTGTCACTCAATATATAATTACATACTAAATATACACACACCATACGCTACATATATAAAACATCCCATTCATTTAAATTGTGCATTTACCTCTTAAAGGTACAAAGAAAAATGTTGAGCAATTCTGGAGAAAACCCCCGGCACAATAGGGGACAGGGAAACACGTTGGATGATTTACATGGTTTTTTTTAACCTCTTGAATGCTAGGGAGGTCTATAATGCAGAGAGGTTGCCAACATATTGCTTCACAATACTCTGTAGAAATGTCTGGCATTAAAGGGGTTAAAACCCTCATAAAAACCTATGGGGATATGGGGGAGAGTTTACTTGCTCCTTATGACATAGTTGGTCTGCCCCAGAATTGCTCCCTTTTGTCATATGTCACTCTATAAACACCACACTGCTGAATTGTAAACATACTTTTGTACACACACCACATAGCATATGCAAACAGACACTGTGATTTATAAACAGAAGTGTGTATATATATATATATATATATATATATATATATATACACACAGCTACATACACATAGATATTACATATACACACAAACTTTGTATACCTTGCTGTCTTCTTCATTGTGCCTCTCTCTCTCTCCCTCTCTCACCTCTGACCAATGGGACACAACTTCCTAGTTTAGACAGACACACACTCCTCCCTCAATGACAGGCTGTGAAAAGCTGGCACACCCAACAGTGAGAGGGGGATGGAGATAGACTGTTACAATGTGTATCTCTAGGGCACATCCTCAACTTTGTAATATCCTAAAGATAAGAGACTCCCAGGATCCTCTGTGTCTGTGTCACTGTGCAGATGAAGGAACAGACTCCCAGGATCCTCTCTGTTTCACTGTGCAGGAGAAGGGAAAGACTCCCAGGATCCTCTCTGTGTCACTGTGCAGGAGAAGGGACAGACTCCCTAGATCCTCTGTTTTACTGTGCAGGGAATGGGACAGACTCCCAGGATCCTCTCTGTGTCACTGTGCAGGAGAAGGGAAAGACTCCCAGGATCCTCTCTGTGTCACTGTGCAGGAGAAGGGACAGACTCCCTAGATCCTCTGTTTTACTGTGCAGGGAATGGGACAGACTCCCAGGATCCTCTCTGTGTCACTGTGTAGTAGGGGCAGACCCCCAGGATCCTCTGTGTCACTGTGCAGGAAAAGGGACAGACTCCCAGGATCCTCTCTGTGTCACTGTGCAGGAAAAGGGACAGACTCCCAGGATCCTCTGTGTCACTGTGCAGGAGAAGGGACAGACTCCCAAGATCCTCTGTGTTACTGCACAGGGAATAGGACAGACTCCCAGGATCCTCTCTGTGTCACTGTGCAGGAGAAGGGTCAGACTCCCAGGATCCTCTCTGTGTCACTGTGCAGGAGAAGGGACAGACTCCCTAGATCCTCTGTTTTACTGTGCAGGGAATGGGACAGACTCCCAGGATCCTCTCTGTGTCACTGTGTAGTAGGGGCAGACCCCCATTATCCTCTGTGTCACTGTGCAGGAAAAGGGACAGACTCCCAGAATCCTCTGTGTCACTGTGCAGGAGAAGGGACAGACTCCCAAGATCCTCTGTGTTACTGCGCAGGGAATAGGACAGACTTCCAGGATCCTCTCTGTGTCACTGTGCAGGAGAAGGGTCAGACTCCCAGGATCCTCTCTATGTCACTGTGCAGGAGAAGGGTCAGATTCCCAGGATCCTCTCTGTGTCACTGTGCAGAAGGGACAGACTCCCAGGTTCCTCTGTGTGTCACTGTGCAGGAGAAGGGACAGACTCCCAGGATCCTCTCTGTGTCACTGTGCAGGAGAAGGGGCAGACTCCCAGGATCCTCTCTGTGTCACTGTGCAGGGGAAGAGTCAGACTCCCAGGATTCTCTCTGTGTCACTGTGCAGGAGAAGGGGCAGACTCCCAGGATCCTCTCTGTGTCACTGTGCAGGAGAAGGGGCAGACTCCCAGGATCCTCTCTGTGTCACTGTGCAGGAGAAGGGACAGACTCCCAGGATCCTCACTGTGTAGGGGAAGGAACAGACTCCCAGGATCCTCTCTGTGTCACTGTGCAGGAGAAGGGACAGACTCCCAGAATCCTCTCTGTGTCACTGTGCAGGAGAAAGGACAGACTCCCAGAATCCTCTCTGTGTCACTGTGCAGGAGAAGGGGCAGACTCCCAGAATCCTCTCTGTGTCACTGTACAGCGGAAGGGACAGACTCCCAGGATCCTCTCTGTGTCACTGTGTAGGAGTAGGGACAGACTCCCAGGATCCTCTCTGTGTCACTGTGCAGGAGAATGGACAGACTCCCAGAATCCTCTCTGTGTCACTGTGCAGGAGAAGGGACAGATTCCCAGGATCCTCTCTGTGTCACTGTGCAGGAGAAGGGACAGACTCCCAGAATCCTCTCTGTGTCACTGTGCAGGAGAAGGGAAAGACTCCCAGAATCTTCTCTGTGTCACTGTGCAGGAGAAGGAACAGACTCCCAGGATCCTCTCTGTGTCACTGTGCAGGAGAAGGGACAGACTCCCAGAATCCTCACTGTGTCACTGTACAGCGGAAGGGTCAGACTCCCAGGATCCTCTCTGTGTCACTGCACAGCGGAAGGAGAAGTGGAGAAGTGGGAGGAAAATGGGTAGGGTTGCCACCTTTTCTTCAAAAATAATACCGGCCATGGCATTCCCTCCATAGATTTAACATTGGACAGAAGCCAATTTTTTACCGGCCTGCCGGTAAAATACCGGCTGGGTGGCAACCCTAGAAATGGGAGGAACAGGGCGGGAAGGAGGAGAAGTGGGAGGGAAATGGGAGAAACAGGGCGGGAAGGAGGAGAAGTGGGCAGAGTTTCATAGGAAAATCCCCACCACCAGAGAATCAGACTCTGTCCCTGTTGACCCGGTTATCAGCTGCAAAAACCAAAGTCTCTGGGGCAGATCCGGAGAGTTCCCCGGTAGGCTCATGACAATGCACGTATGTAACTATCAGAATATTATTGACTATAATATGACTATTAACTGGGAACTCTCCAAATCTTCCCCTAAGACTCCGGTTTTTGCAGCTGTTTACCGGATATCCTGGGACAGACACTGAATATCCAGTGGTGGAGAGTTTCATAAGAAGCTCTGCTCTCTTCTCCTTCCCACCTCGTTCCTCCCATTCCCTGCCCTCTTCTTCTCCATCCCCACCCAGTTCCTGCCCACTTTTGTGATATACCTTCTAAGTACCGCCCCCAGGTGTGAGGAAGCTCCTCCCCTATTTGACATAAATTGCATAATTTCTATCCACCAGCGGCACCACAGGTGTCTCCAGGGACTCCAGAAGACAAAGTTCACAGGTATGATTATTGATATTGCTATTATTGATATTGCTAGATGAACTGTCCAGGCATGCCTTACAGCCCAGTCAGTTGGAGTAGTAGCCAAATGAGCAGTCTCACTGGATTAACTAAACAAAGACAGAAATGCAGGTTTGCTTTATATTTTTTTGTCATTGTTACCCTGTAGTAGGAGATGTGTGTGTGTGTGTCACCAGGGCCTGATTTCCCAATAGGCAGAGAGGGCAACTGCCTCGAGAGTCAAATTTTGAGGGGAGGAGCCTCACCTACAATTCCACTGTCCCTGCCAGAGCTATTATTTATTGGATGCTAGAGAGAGTACTAACACATTGTGGAGCAATGGGTTGGAGATCTCTCTAGCAACATACCTGGTAATTTCATCCTATTGAGTCCCCAGAGTCCCCTGTGCTGCGACCAGGGGTTTGTAAATTATGCAGTTTGTGTCATAAGGGAGTCAGAATCCAGCAAGCTACCAGGTATGTTTAGCAACCAAGTAGTTAAAGCTTTTTGCTTGCTCTTACTTGCTATAGGCCAAGGGTATTTTCTTTGCCAGGAAACAATGGATGTGTCACGTCCTTACTGGACCCTCTCTGTCTTGCGGCTGCTCCAGACCTTCTTGCCGCTTCTGCGCCGCTTGCCCCCATTGTGTTTCCTTGTTTGGGACATCCTGTCTTTTTCTGTTGGCCTCTCTGTCCCTTTTCCTCTCATGTTCTCTTCAGGGTGGCGCCATTGCTCTCACGCCCGTTCTGTCTGCTTCTCTGCCGTCTCTATTACTGACGGCCGCGTTGTCTGGGACCTTTTCTCTGGGCATGCGCAGGAGTGGCTTCCAGCGCATAGCCTTAAAGGGCAGTGGCTGCACACTACTGACGCATGAGTATAGCGTCCCTAGTAGTGTTGCAGCCAGTGTAGCTATTATTCCTAGTGTTCTAGCCGTGTATGACCCTGGCTGTCTGTGTCTAGCCCTTGCTTGCTGTTACTGTTCTGATTTTCCGTGTATGACTTGGCCTGACCCTGACCACCTGCTCTTGTCCACCGTCTCTGTTCCAGCTTCAGCCCTCTTGTGTATGACCCGGCCTGTCCCTGACATTTCCTGCCTGCTGATTTGGTACCGCCTGCTGTGATTCCCATGCTTGACCTGGCATATGACCCGACCTTTCTTCAGTCACCTGTTCCTGAGTTAGTTCTGTTCCGGTTGGAGCTTGTTTCTCCCTAGGGATAGGGGTTGTATGGTTTGCCCTGAGGTGATCATCGAGGGAACCCTTCGGCTCAACCGGAAGGGTCCAATCTAGCTTCGCGGCTAGCACATTTATCCGGCTAGGCCACAGCACAATCCCCTTAGGACAACCAACATACCTGAGCCCCGTACACAAGCGTCGCTCCCCAGCAACTTGCTCCCCTATCCCTTGTTGGAGGAGTCTTATTCTCTACTCTCTTCCTTCCAGGAGTTCCTGTCTTCGTGACAGGATGAGACTGAGGCCAGGATCATGTGAGTAGTGGGGGGTGGCCATGGGTGGAGCTAAGGGGACCTACAGTGCCTGCCTAGAGGCACCTGGGATGTAACTCAGGCTCTGTGTGTCACTGAGGCTGATGTACTAAGAAAAGTGGTGCAATTCTGAGGCAAGCCAATTGTAGGAAAAGGGAAAAATAAAAATTACTAAAATTCCCATTAGTTTAAATTGGGTCTCTCCAGTCTCCTCCATTATAGCATCCAAGGGGTAATCCTTTGAGTGCACTGTAATACTTTGCATACCTCTCTGGCACTGTAAAGATTAAAAGTTCCAATGTGTATTTGTCTCCTATGGTGCAGCTGGTTTGTCACTGTGTTGCCTTCCAGTAGAAAGGGCAGATTTACAGGTTCTCTCTGTGCTGCTGTCACTTGGGGCAGGCACACACATTGACAAAACAGAAAGGCAAAATGTCTGCGAGCCTGTGAGTCCCTGGGCTGTGTTTGTGTGACTGTGTAACCCTGCACCATGTTGCGGGGGTGGAGGAGTCAGCCAGTGTGGGAATTGTTCCCTGTGGTTACTGTCAGTAATAATGATATGTCTCTGTGTATACAGCTCCCTCCCACTATGTACACAGCCTCACGCTCTCTAAATACTGCTGTCGCCCTCCTGTGTATGCACATCCCTTCCTCTGTGTGTATACTGCAGGGTACACAAATGAAGAGGGATCTGTGCATTATCAGAGCAACTACTCAGTATCGGTAGCACAACCAGAGAGGCTGCAGCTGTGCCCGGGCCTGAAGACCGGGGGGCCCACTGCTTCTACAACATCATGGGATCAGTAGATTTCCATTATCCTAGGGTGACCATATGTCCCGGAATACCTGGGACTGTCCCTTATTGGGGGTCTGTGTCCCGCGTCCCGGGTCACCCCCCACCAGGACAACAAAGAGTCCCGGAATTGAGTAACACGTGCCAGTCCAGCCAGCCAATGAAATGTATTTGCTATATGGTCCTCATTGGCTGGCTGAGTCATGCATGCGAGACAGCTGGGATGGAGCAGGTATGCTGGAGCTGCAAGTGAGACCCGCGGCTGTGGCTCCCGCCGGTGCTGACCATCTTTCTGAGGCTGACACAGAGTAAGAGTTCCCACTGGGAACTCTTACTATGTCAGCCTCAGGAAGATGGTCAGCACCAGCGGGAGCCTCAGCCGCGGGACTAGGGTGACCACATGTCCCAGAACGGCAGAATGGAAATGTGGTCCCCCTACATTAACCGGCTCTCTAGAATCTGTGTCTCGCCAGTCACAACCTCTATTTCAATGCTCCCTCCTGGTCATCTTACAATTATATAATGCAGAGCCACAGGATATTAAGTCACATCCGGGAACTCCGTATCATTGGGCCTGAGGAGATTGAGAGGAATACTGCAATAGAGGTCTGTGCTGGAGGATGAGGCCCCCTCCTGTACCAGTAAAGGAAGACAAGTGGGAGGGGCCTCAGGAATATCCCCTCCCTCAAGGAGAGGGGGCGTGAATGTGTGGGAAGGGGCGCAGTTAAAACACTGGGATAGAAAGGGGAGGGAGTATACTGTGGAAGAGATAGAAGGAGGAGAACTGATAGAGAGAAGAAGGACTGATGGACAAAAAAAGGGGAGACTTGGGGAGAGAGGGCTCAAAATGACTTGGGGGGGCAATTGGGCAGGGAGACTAAGAGAGATTTATGGGGGGGCTTAGATATAAAAGACTGGGAAGAGTGGTGCTCAAAATGTTACCAGAGAGGGGTAAAAGATAGGAGAGAAGAAACAGGATGAAGGGGAGGTTAATGACTTTAGATGCTGTTCCGTCTCAGGATTGGAGGGTCTAGTCCTGGGAAGGTCAGCTCAGCCTTTCACCCATTAAGGTACATAAAATGAGCACACATGACTTATTTGAAAATGAGAGATAATCTCAATGTATCCTTCCTGGTAAAATACATCCCCCAAAAAATATATGCAGAAGATTTATGTATAAATATTACATGCTCACACTTATGGCAGAAAAAGCTAAAATGTTAATGTTAAAAAGCACAAGCGTCTCTGTATTTGTTTATAGGTCCTGAAGCTGTAAATTTATATCTGGCTCCAAGGCAAATTATTCAGATGTGCTCAGAACATATATGAATTATTTGCACAAGAGATAAAGAGAAATTTAAAGCTTCAGAGACTATTTACATTACACACGCGCCAGTGCCCTGTTCTGTCATTGTGTATCTGTATGTTTGTGCCATTCCCAGTTGTTGCACCAGGACCCTGTGGGGTCTAGTTTCTCACCTGCTCTGATGAGTACTGATGACCGGTTGTCTATAGCCGTGATTTACAAAGTTAGTTCTTGGGACACACTAATAAGTCATGAGTTTAATATATCTCAGGGTACTTACAGGTAGGTAATCAGTGACTCACATATACTTTCACAAACATATACATAGATACTTACACACACATTCACCCCTTCACTCTTGTTGTCTTTCAGCCCACACAGTCCCTATTCCTCACCCATCTCTTCTCGTGCTGCAGGTTGCAAGCACTCTGGTCCTGGTGTCTGAGACATCTCGCTTTAGGAAGGAGAGACGTTCAGGTGAGAGAGCACGCCGGACACTGAGGAAGACAGGGACAGAGGAGCAGAATGTGAGGGACACAGATAGATAGATAGATAGATAGATAGATAGATAGATAGATAGATAGATAGATAATTTGAGGTTTACCTCTTGGAGAAAAGTGGGGTCCCTCCTTTTTTGGGGGAGGATGGGGAGGTTGAGAGGCCACTCCTCTTGCGCTGAACAGTGCCATTTTGTGCAGAACGAGGGGGAGGTTTCACTACATTGGGCCCTGGAATACAATTAGAATGAATTAGGTGCATACAGCTCCACCCTACTGACCACCGCCCCACCTCCCTCTGTTTTATTTGGAGAACATCTGCCATCCCTTCCTTAACCCCAAAGGGGTTAATCTACAGCTGGCTGAAAATGATGGGAGGTGTAGTTCAGCAACAGCTGGAGAGCCACATTTTATCACCTTTACCCAATATATACATCCCTTTTCACCCCAACACAGTGTATTCCCCCATGATAGGGTTGTCAGATCTTCTATATAAAAAGGAATACATATGTAAAATTCATGCTGCGTTGCTACATGGGAACCAGTGCAGACCAGTAAGAAAATAATCACAGCAGCCCTGCAGCATCTGCGTTTCATATGTAATCATTTTCAAAGGATGATCTGGAAACCATATCCATGTCCCCTGGACCCTGTCCTTGTTATTCCTCTACATCATAAATGGGCACTTTTTTTACCTCCAGTTGACTTTTAACTACAGTTCCCAGCATCCTTAGCCATCTATTGGTCAGCTGAGGATGATGAGAATTGTGGTCCAACAAGAGCTAATGAGCAGCAAATTGCCCAGATTGGTCTGTTAATGAGTATTTCCTACCTCAGTCTCCCTGCACTACCCAGGTTCACCTCTAGGATGTCTGCCCTTCTCCGTGCAGAACATAGCCATCCCCACACAAAATCCATTGAAAGGTCTTTGCCTTCCTTTTGAGTAGGCTGTCTCCCCATCAAAGATATATGTACAGAAAGTGTGGCTGTGATGGAGATCAGCACAATATTTCCCAAGGTCCAACAGGTTCTACAGTGGATATAAAAAGTCTACACACCCTGTTAAAATGCCAAGTTCTTGTGATGTTAAAGAATGAGACAAAGATAAATCATGTTAGAACTTTTTCCACCTTTAATGTGACCTATAACGTGAACAATTCAATTGCAAAACAAACAAATCTTTGAGGGGGAAAAATAAAAAACTCACAATAACCTGGTTGCATAGGTGTGCACACCCTTAAACTAATACTTTCTTGAAGCACCTTTTGATTTTATTACAGCAATCAGTCTTTTTGGGTAGCAGTTTATTAGCATGGCACATCTTGACATGGCAATATTTGCCCACTCTTCTTTGCAAAAGCGCTCCAAACCTGTCATATTGCGAGGACATCTCCTGTGCACAGCCCTCTTCAGATCACCCCACAGATGTTCAATTGGATTCAGGTCTGGACTCTGGCTGGGCTATTCCAAAACGTTAATCTTCTTCTGGTGAAGCCATGCTTTTGAGGATTTAGATGTGTGCTTTGGGTCGTTGCCATGCTGAAATGTGAACTTTCTCTTCATCTTCAGCTTTCTAATGGACGCCTGAAGGTTTTGTGCCAAAATTGCCTGGTATTTGGAACTGTTCATAATTCCCTCCACCCTGACTAAGGCCCTGGTTCCAGCTGAGGACAAACAGCCCCAAAGGATGATGCTGCCACCACCATGCTTCACTGTGGGTATGGTGTTCTTTGGGTGATGTGCAGTGTTGTTTTTGCACCAAACATACCTTTTGGAATTATGGCCAAAAAGTTCAACCTTGGTTTCATCAGACCATAACACATTTTCCCACGTGCTTTTGGGGGACTTGATGTTTGTTATTGCAAACTTCAGCCGGGCTTGGAGGTTTTTCTTTGTAAGAAAAGGCTTCCGTCTTGCCACCCTACCCAATAGCCCATTCATATGAAGAATACGGGAGACTGTTGTCACGTGTACCACATAGCCAATACTTGCCAGAAATTCCTGCAGTTCCTTTAACGTTGCAGTAGGCCTCTTGGAAGCTTCCCTGACCAGTTTTCTTCTCGTCTTCTCATCAATTATGGAGGGACATCCAGTTCTTGGTAATGTCTCTGTTGTGCCATATTTTCTCCACTTGATGATGACTGTCTTCACTGCTTTCTATGGTATATATAATGCTTTGGAAATTCTTCTGTACCCTTCTCCTGACTGATATCTTTCAACAATGAGATCCCTCTGATGTTTTGGAAGCTCTCTGCGGACAATGGCTTTTGCTCTGAGATGCAACTAAGCAAATGTCAGGAAAATCCTACTAAAACGGCTGAACTTTATTTGTGATTAAACGGAGTCACTTTAAATGATGGCAGGTGTGTAATGACTTCTATTTAACATGAGATTGAATGTGATTGGTTAATTCTGAACATAGCCACATCCCCAGTTATAAGAGGGTGTGCACACCTATGCCACCAGGTTATTGTGAGTTTTTTATTTTTCCCCTCATCGATTTCAGTTTGTTTTGCAATTGAATTGATCACATTAAAGGTGGAAAAACTTCTGACACGATTTATCTTTGTCTCATTCTTTAACATCACAAGAAACTGGCATTTTAACAGGGGTGTGTAGACTTTTTATATCCACTGTATTTCTAGCTTTGCTGTGCATTGGAGACCTTTTAGCATCCACAGGGCTAAGCATTTCTAGAAGTATATAAATGGCAAAAAGATTAAGGGCGATACTGCCCCCCTTCAAAGTGAGACAGATGAATTAATTAGTGAGAAGGCATTGACTGACTCCTTAAATACGTTTTATTCTTCTGTATACACAAATGAACAATAATTGTAGGCTATCGGCAAACAGGGAGAATCACAGAATTTCCTCCATCATGTACATTACATGGCTTACTGAGAATAATGTCCAAAAGAGATTGGAAAAGATTAACAAAGCACCTGGACCTGATGGCATACACCCAATGCATTGCTCAATTCTATGGTCCTTAGAGGGTTAAGGAGCATAATTTAGCATTAGCAAGACCATTATACTTCATATTTATTGATTCCCTCTCATCAAGCATAGTGCTCTGTGATTGGAGGAAAGCAGTTGTAGTACCGTTATTCAAAAAGGGGGCAAGATCTAAACAGGGAAATTACAGACCTGTAAGCTTGACTTCCATATAGGGTAACATATTAGAAGGGACCAAGTTACTAATCAGTACTATTCAGAACAATGTGATGACCAAGAATATTATTAGTAAGAGTTTTGTGAAGAATAGATTATATCAAACTAATTTACTTGCTTATGAAAGTGAAAGTCAAAACATGGACAAGGATATTGGTGTTGCAGTAGTATACTTGAATTTTGCAAAGACACTTGATACTGTCCCCCACAACAGGATACTAAATAAATTAAAAGTCTAGCTTGGGAAGTGATATTTGTGCCTGGCAAGAGAGCTGGTTGAATGACAAAATTTATTTAGAAAATGTTTTACCAGGAAGAATACATTGAGATTTCTCTCGTTTTCAAGTATGTCCTGGATGCAGTGTTGTTATAAATGTCAACTTTTTGTTAAATCTTTGTAGTAGCGGTTTCTTTAGCTTTTGTGGATGAAGCAACTCAGGTTCTTTCAGAGAAGATTCTTTATTTAATTTCAATGGTTATAAATATCAAAGATCTCCGTGTGGTTACAATACAACTACAGATGATGGTATTAGCGGTCTTGTTCCTTAAATTTACACTGCCTGTGGTTAGCATTATATAAAATTTGACCTAATACTACAAATTTGATCAGATCATGGAGAAAATAGAATACTTGGACAAGGATATCGGTGTTGCAGTAGTATACTTGAATTTTGCAAAGACACTTGATACTGTTCCCCACAACAGGATACTAAATAAATTCAAAGTCTAGCTTGGGAAGTGATATTTGTGCCTGGCAAGAGAGCTGGTTGAATGACAAAATGCAGTGTTGTTATAAATGGAAACTTTTTGTAAAAATCTTTGTAGTAGCGGTTTCTTTAGCTTTTTTGGATGAAGCAACTCACATTGCTTCAGAGAAGATTCTTTTATTTCATTTCAGTGGCTATAAATATAAAAAAGCTCCATGTGGTTACAATACTACTACAGATGACGGTATTAGCGGTCTTGTTCCTTAAGATTACACTGCCTGTGGTTAGCTTTATATAAAATATGACCTAATACTACAAATTTGATCAGATCATGGAGAAAATAGAATATATGTATATATTTATTTTACAGATGTCCATAAATGGATCTATACATAGTGAAGACACATTATGTCATACTAGTATAAAAGCCTGTGTACACGGGCCAAGGTCCGGTGAGGTAGAGAGGCCGTTCCTGCTCTGTGTACTGCTGCAGCCTCACTGGCAGAGCACGTGGTGCAGTCATGCGCAGTAGAGAGTTCTGTGCGTTCGGGCAATCTCTACTGTGCATGACTGCATAGGACAAACATTCTGGCCTTTTCTATTATAGGATGTAAGCAGATAGAAATAAGAATTGGGAAGACACATTATGTCAAACGAATATTAAAAAGATAAAACTAAGAATAGAAAAAAAGAGATATTGAGGCCATGTTCACATGTAGCACCCAATAACCTGTTGGAAAATGTCCAAACAATACATACTGATAGTCTATTCAGGTTACTAGTAGGGAGGTGGTTAGAACCAGAGGCATAACTAGAACCCTCCGGGCCCTGGTGCAAGAAGTGCCATGGGCCCCCCACCACATTGGCCCCTGGGCCCTCCACAATGCCCCCCCAATCTCCACAATGCCCCCATCTCCTACCTCCCAATCCCTGTTGGTCCAGTGGAGTGGCAGGAGAGACGGGTTGGCGCGTTGAGCTCCTGTGCTGTCCTCTTCTGTAAAGAAGAGCGCTGGGAGATGATGTCATCACCCAGCGCTCAGCATTACTAGAGCGCCGAAGGGAGATTGCGGGCACCAGGTGGAAGGGTTGCAGGGGGCCCCTGGAGGGACGGGCCCTGTCGCGGGTGTGACCCCTGCGACCCCTATAGTAACACCACTGGTTAGAACAGTGACAACTAGCTTCAATTTTAAGTTACAAATATTAGTTTTATTAGTCATAACACTTTTGAAGTTGGTGTAGAATTGTAAGTGGGTGCCACAGGGTTCAGTCCTGAGCCCAATGCAGGTTTCATTTATTTATTAATGATCTAGAAGTGGGAATTAAATGTAATGTCTCAGTCTTTGCTGATGACACTAAGTGGTGCAAGGAAATACATACAGATAAGGATGTTTTTTCTCTGCAGAAAGATTTGGATAAACTGAGTGAAGTGGCAAATGGGGTTTAAAGGAGAACTGTCACACCAGATGAAGTCTCCTGCAAATAATTAGCCACCTAGTGATAAGTGTATCAATGGTACTGTTAGCCAGCATAATTACAGCGTTAGTTGGAAATCCTACTTGTGCCTGACGGCCAGGCAACAGCGCAGACATCTTTGTTTACAGACATCTGTGCGCCTGCTCTGTCTGTCCCGGTCTCCTCTAGGAGGCGTTGAATGGTACTTTTAGGTACCAAAATTGGGACTGATGGCACAGGAGCGCAAATACCTCTAAAGCGCTGTTGCCTGGCTGTCAGTCTCGGCAGAAGAAGGATTTCCAACTAACAAGGTAATTATGCTGGCTAATAGCACCACTGGTATGCTTACCGCTAGATTGATAATTATTAGGGGGGCTTTATTTGGGGTAATAGTTCCCCTTTAATATAGATATATGTAAGGTTATACATTTGGGCTGCGAAACAAACATGCTAAATATTCACCTAAAGGGACAGTAATGTCTCAGAAAAAATATATTTCTTGTTGTAGACCTTAACAAGTTGAACACAGTGCAAAAAAGTATCTCTCAAACCTCTATGGTTTGAGAGATATCTGCATTTAAAATTTGATGTTTCCTGCTGTCAGCTGTAAAGCTGTCAGCAGGAGATCCGTGTCAGCCAACACGGAGGCTCTGCAGCAGAGACGCAATTGCGTTATTTACAACGAATAACTTAATTGGAATGGTCTAAAAAGTGTGCTTGCCCATAGCGGTTTGAGAGATACATTTTTTTGTGCTGTGTTCAACTTTTTAAGGACTACCACAAGAAAAATATTTTGTTCTGGGACATTACCATCCCTTTAATTGTAAAGAATTTGGGCAGTCCTTCTTAGAGAAAGATTCAGGATTATGATAGACAATAGATTTCACAACAGTGTGCATTAACCCTCAGCCTCTGCAAAGAACAATAGGATACCAGCATGTATAAAAAGAGGTATAGATGCACTAGATGGGAATATAATTCCATCTGTATGTAAATCCTTGATAATGCCTCATTAACATTATAGAGTACACTTGTGAGCTCCAGTTCTTAAAAAGTACAGTACTGAACTGGAAAAAGTACAGGAATGTGCAAAAAAATTGATATGGGGCTAGAGGATTTTAGTAACAACTAGACATTAGCCAATCTGGGTTTGTTTACATTAGGGAAGGGACATCTAAGGGGTAATATGATTACTATTTAGAAATATACTCAAGGCCAATACAAAGAACTATCCCGGGAACAGTTTACTCAAAAGAGCTAAGCAAAAAAAAAGATGTGATCTTTTAAGACTAGAGGAAAGGTGCTTTTGACTAAATCAAAGGCAGGGATTTCTTACACTAAGGGCAGTAAGGTTAGGGAAATCTTTTGCCGGTAAGGCCATATTGGCAGATACCAAAGATACCTAAAACATTATTGGACACTTTCTAGCTCAGATTAATATTGAGAATTATGATAATAGGTTTCAATGCAGATAGTACTTTGATCCAAGAAAATATCTGCCAAGTGTTCCTCTTTCAGAGATATTAGGGGTCCGTTCCTCCCAAATGTCCAGCTTTAGGTTATATTTACTGATACATACCTCCCAAGTGTCCCATTTTAGGAGATATTAGGGGTACACACCTCCCAAGTGTCTCTCTTTAGGAAAGACAGTCCATCTTTGAGACCCAAATCCCGCTGTCCCTCTTTCCCACCCTTGTGTCTTTTTTAGGAGATCAGACTGCGTGCTGTGTGTATATACGTGTATCACTTTGCTCCACAGCAATAAAACTCACATTAATGTGTTTATAGATTAGTCTGTATAAATAAATAAAATACGTTAATTTTGTTCTAAATCATTAATTCATTTACACAAGAGATGTCAATGGGTCATGAAATAACCTAAAACGTCTCAGTAATGCTGGGAGATATGACAACCCCAGATATGTTTCCTACTGTATCCACACAGCACCATCCTCTCTCCCGTCTCTGAAGAGTGTCTTACCTTGTCTCCCACGAAAAGCTTCTCCCCTCTCCTCACAGACCCGCAGCCTCCGCAAAGCATCGCTCAGTGCCGCTCTCAGGACCTGCATCTCGTCCTCCTGCAGCTGAAGCCTCTGCTCCAGATTTGAGATTCGATCGTCCGTGTCCATCGCACTGGGGCCTGAGAGTCCATCATCTGTTGAGGAAATCCTTGAAATTAAAAGGGTCCTGATGCTGTCTTGGTGATTATCAGTAGTAGAAAGGTTAAGGGAAATCCTCCACTTATCCTGGGGCCCGCACAGGGCAGTCTTTGATTTAACCCTCTGAGTGCCTTAGAGTTCTGCAACATATTGCTCTGCAATGTGTTGCACACCCCTGTGACACTCAAAGGGTCAGGGCCGTATTTCCCAAAAGGCAGAGTAGGCAATTGCCTGGAGCTCCAAATTTTGAGGGGTGGTTCCTCAGCTGAGCTGGCCACACCCATGTTCTGAATTGTGGGTGTGGCCAAAGCAATCTCATTGTACCTGTGCTAGTTTTATACCCCTTTTACAAGATATTATTTAACCCCTTGGATGCTAGAGATATCTCCAGCGCGTGGCTAAGCAATGCTTTGGAGATCTCTCTCGCAACCAAGTGGTTAAAGTATTTTTTGGGGCTTTGCTTTGTTATAGGCCTTGGGTATTTTCTGTGCCAGGAAACAGTAGATGGGTCTGGGGTGGAGCCAAGTGAGATGTGGGGGTGTGGTCATGGGTGAAGATAAGGATCTAGGGGATGATGTATAAAAAGCCTTCTTAGTGTATACTTAAGAATTGTCGCTAAAATTCACAATGCCTGGTAATATTTATAAAGAAATAAAGTCACATTTATAAATATGTCTATCTGAGAATATTCTGTGAATATTCGCACCTGTGAATATATATTCGCACACACAGCGGTCTTATATACTTCCAATAAGAACAGGTTATACCTGGCGTTATTATTTAATCCCTAAAACTGGCTTTAATTTTGGAGCAATTAGCGAATTTCTTTATAAATAGTATACACTGGGACACAATTCTTATTTGGCCAAGACCATTTCTATTCCACTTTTCAAAAAAGTCAACTAACTGGAGTTAGCACTTAGCAAAATGTCGTTAGATGTTTATACATAAAGTTATGTCGCTTTGAGACACTTTTACAGACACTTTCTTTGTAACTCCAGTTTTATACATCTCCCCCTAGAGTGGTATGCCTAAGGGAGCCTGGAATGTAAATCTGGCCCTGCAAGGGTTAAAACAGAAATATTACTATAGAAATATATAACTTTCACTGAACAGACATGCATATGTATTAATATATCTTTTTGCATTGTATCTACAGTGGCCTGTATATAATCTCAGTTTCATACCTCCCAAGTCTTTTTAGGAGAGACAATCTCTCTTTGAGACCCAAATCCCCATGTCCTTCTTTCCCACCCTGGTGTCCCTGTGTTCAGGAGATCAGACAGTAGCGTGTGTATCACATTGCTCCACAGCAATAAACCTCCCATTAATACTTGATTAAACTTCAGTATATATGTTTATAAATCATACTCTGTAAATAAAATACAGTGGTCTTATGATAACTCATTTATTCAGTTACATCAGTGGTTCTCAACCTGTGGGTCGGGACCCCTTTGGGGGTCGAATGACGATTTGCCAGGGGTCGCCTAAAACCATCAGATATTTATATATCGATTCATAACAGTAGCAAAATTACAGCGATGAAGGAGCAACGTAAATAATTTTACTGTTAGGGGTCTCCACAACTTGGAAATTTTTATCAAAGGGTCGCGGCACTAGAAAGGTTGAGAACCACTGAGTTACATAAATAGGTGTCAATAGATCATGAAATAACCTAAAAATGTTTGGTATTGCTCCGCCCACCAGCCCCGGCCCCAACAACACCCTTTCTTAGGCAATATGAAATGTTAGCAGGTATGCAATTTTGACCTGCAGTTAGTTTACATCTCACAAAAGACAATAGGATTCAGCAACCTGACTGATCCTTCAGAGTCAATTTTAGTTTATAAACTGAAAGTGAATGGCAGTAGAGTACAACAGAGATCAATATGGAAGCTCTTCCATTATACAAATTAAGAGTCACTTATTCTTATAGATCCCTTTTAAAGTGGAACCAACGTCTTATAAACACGTTGGTGATATTTAACCCTTTGAGTGCCAGAAAGGTATCCAATGCGTTAGATACCTCTCTGGCACTCAAAGGGTTACATTTTCAAAATCACCTATTTGCCGTATTTCATTTTAAACTAGCAAAAGGAGCATGGCTTTTCCCATGCATAAAGAGGCAATAGGAAGGAAGAGCTTTTCCAATGTCCAGTGGCAGTCAGGGATCCACAAGTACCTGGGAACTCTCATAGTTTGACCCTGAGTCTCAGGGTTTTGACATAAATCTCAAGGTGAGAGAGTCCAGTGCAGGGGAGGGCTGGCCTGGGGGGCAGAGGGGCAATTGCCCCCTGGGCTGGTCACAGGTCTGGGCTGGTGGGCCACTGCCTCATCAATATCCTTCTAGCTGCTGTAAATGGAGCTACACTAGTGATACCACAGAGCTTACAACTGAAATGAAGCTACACTAAAGAAACTACAGAGCTTACAACTAAATGGAGCTACCCTAGTGGTACCACAGAGCTCATAACTGTAATGGAGTTACACTAGTAGCATAACCAATTCCCCCTTGTAAGCTATATAGTATCATACGTGTAGCTTTAAATTGTAAGCTCTGTGGTATCACTGGTCTAGCTTCCATTTTAATTGTAAGCTCTATAGTATCACTAGTCTAGCTTCCATTTCAATTGTAAGCTCTATAGTATCACTAGTGTAGCCCCATTTAAATTGTAAACTCTGTGTATGATTTGCCTTCACAACATTGAAGACAAGTTTAAAATGTACAGAAGGGGGTAAAGTGGGACAGTGGGCTGGAACGATAGTGGAAATGGGCAACTTGCATTTGCCATCCAGGCCACTAGTTGCCAGCCCTCCCCTGGTCCAGTGTTACATACTATATGATCTGCACCAATTAAATGTTTCTTTAGTCTCTAAACTGCATCCTTTTGTATCAGAAAGACAGAAGAAGATGTCCTGCTTGTCTTGTTTGTGTTTAGTCAGTGAGATCTTTAAAGGGATAGTAAAGTCCCCCAAAAAGTATGTTTTAAATGGTAGCTGCACTAAAACAACACTTAATGCACTTCATCCTTTCTCCCGAACCATTATGGCATGAGAGAAACAAGAAAATAAAGTCCTCCGCTCCTTCCCCTTTCTGCCTGACGAGCTGTAAAGCTGTCAGAGGCAGAATCCAGTCGCCCGACTGATGGCGGTTCTTCAGGAGCGCTGTCATCTAGAGATCTAACTATAATTACTTCATCTGTATGGTCTACAACGTGTGCCTGGCTTGCAAGCACATGTTGTAGACCATTCCGATGAAGTAATTATACTTAGATATCTCAATGACAGCACTCCTGAAGAGCTGCCGTCTGGTCCCAGAAGCAGTATTTCATGACGTCCTCTATACAGCGGATGCATGAGAAGTGGGAGGGAGCAGAGGTCTTTACTTTATTACATGACTCAAACCATAATGGTTTGAGAGAAAGGATTAAGCACATTAAATGTTTTTTTAGTGCAGCTACAATTTAGAACATACTTTTCTGGGGACTTTACTAGCCCTTTAAGTCGTATCAAGTTAAAGGTTCCTTGCGGACCGACTGGAGCACCTCTGAGTTAGAGCAAACAGGTATATATTGCATAAAATCGACATTATGAGAACCTACAAGGGTTAATAATTGATGATCTCAGGGTCAGCTAATATTGAAAGTTCCCAGGTATGACAAGTACATTGTGTGACACCCTGAATCTTGAGGAAGATTTATAGAGAAACATTTATAGTACTTTTTAAGACACAATCCTTAAATTATAGATTATAACGTCAGAGCTGATTTATAAACGATTTAAGGCATTTTTATAAATATGGTATTATTACTCTGATGTTAATGCCTGGAGTGGTAAAGGGCAGCATATACCTGGCGACATTTCTTTATAAATTCACTGCACAACTTTTTACAAACATCGTTACTCCATTTTTAACAAAAATGTACTACATGATGTACTGCCCTCCTATACTGGCGTTATTAATTTGCTAACTATCAAAGACACTGTTACTGCTATTTAACTCTTCTTTTTGCTTAATTCCATGTTTATAAATCTCCCCCCTTGTTCCACTATCAGTACCACAATACACTCCCTGATACCCAGAGGTCCCTCCCTGATGCACGCATCTCTTGCCTTCCACATCTCCCCCTTCCTTTTCATGTCTCGTCACCACCTCCATTCCATGTGTCCACTTTGGCAGTGGTAGCGATACTGTATAAACAGAATACATGTTTACTTAAGGCCCCCACTTGGTCATAGGGCCTGCAGAGCCTATATGATTCTGCCATTACATGTAAACAAAATCAGATTGCCTGAATAAATAACCAGGGATCGCCCCTTGAGATTAGAGGAAAGGAGGCTTAGACTTCAGCAGAGGAAGGGTTTTTTACAGTAAGGTCTGTTAAATTGTGACTTCCTTGTCAAAGGATGTGGTTATGGCAGACACAATGGATACATGTAAGAGAAGATTAGATACATTTCTTTCAAAAGGGAACATACAGGGTTATACTGTGTATTAGTAGGCAAAACAGGAAGGTCTGATAAAGACTAACTTATTTGTCAACAGGAAAGCTATGTAATTCTAATGTCTCTAGGTTATGAGGCAAAGGCTGAACTTGATGGTCTTGTGTCTTTTTTCAACCTAATTTACTATGTTACTATGTATGTTACTTTGTAATGTCTTATTAGAAATACCAACGTGGAAGTAAAGGAGGGCATGTGAATGTTTCTGCTTAGGGCCCCCTACAGCTGTCCCTGGTTTCTGGAACTTACATGGTTAATGAAGTGACCTCTTTAAGTTAACCCTTTGAGCGCCAGAGGGGTAGGCAACGCATTGCAAAGCAATGCATTGCGTACCCCTCTGGCACTCAGAGGATTGAAGGGATAGTAATGTTTCACAAAAACAGCAGCTCCAATTAATCTTCATAGTATTTGGGCCATGGAGAGTGTTCTTTCAATACTGTCAGAGTTGTAGTTCAAAAGTAATTGAATGATAAAGTATCCCCTCCCGCCCCTTTTACCTAGTGTTAGCCACCTCCCCTCAGATGTGGAATCTGGTCCTGGGACCAGACAGATCACAGCAAGGGACAATCTTCTTACTGTGAGCATAAGGAAATCCCTGTCCACCTTGACAGGTTTTTCAGGTTTTTCCTTATGCTCACTGAAGATTGTCCCTCTCTGTGATCCATCCGGACAGTCTTGCTGCTCTGAGGTGAGCAGTGTTACATCAGCAAAAGGGGCGGGAGGGGGATACTTTATCATTCAATTACTCTTGAACTACAGCTCTGATAGTATTGATATAACAATCTCCATGGCCCAAATACTATGAAGATTAATCAGAGTTGATTTTATTGTGAAACATGACTATCCCTTTAAGGAATGTTGTGCTGCTGATCTGATTTTATTGTGAAACATGACTATTCCTTTAAGGAATGTTGTGCTGCTGATCTCCCTGCTCCTTGCTGCAACCTGTGAACCAGTGGGGAAGGTGTGTGCACTGTCCAGAAAATAAATCTGTTCATTCCATCATGGAAATAGCAGAGATCTCAGCCTCACAAATCTACACAGCCTCCTGGCAAGTGCACAGGTGGTAGCATGGAGCAGTGAGATCAGCAGTGTTTAGTATAAAAAGATCACATCATAACCCTTATGTGCCAGTGGGTGACAACATAGAACAGAGGTGGGAGAGCTATGGAACGTGTGTGTGTTGAGGGGCATGGAAAGGAAGGGGTGGTGGTGCATGAAGCCAGGTGGGATGTTAATACGTATTAGATATAAGTTTGTGTGTGTGTGTGTGGTTGTTTTTGTGCAGTAGGTGATAGTGCACAAATCTCTGCCCAGCCCCCAGCCATGTGCATCCTGCAGGTAGAAGTGGGGAGGAATTTACACAGCTCCGCCCTACTGCTGCACCTGGGTGTATGTGCAAGCAACAAAGGATCAGGCTAGTGATTTACACAGTATTAACTATCCAGTCAGATATTACCTTCCCTTACTGTTCTCCCACCCACCCGTTACTCCTTGCTGACCAGATAATACAATTCCACACAGCTCTACCACCTACATGCTACTCCTTGCTGGCCAGATAAAAATATTTTACACTGTGGTCCTTTCCACCTACCACTCCATGCTAGCCAAATATTAACACGACACATTGCTTTCGTTCCCACCCATCACTCCCTGCCAGCCAGATATCAACACCCCACACTGATCTACCTCCCACCTGCCACACCCTAACAGCCAGATTATAACATTTCAGTCTGCTCTCCCTTCCACCTGCCTCTCCCTGCCAGCCAGATACTAACCTATTACACTGCTCTCGCTCCCACTTGTCACTTCCTTTCAACCAGATACTAACATATGATACTTCTCTCTCTCCCACTTGTCACTTCCTACCAGACAAATAATAACATATCACGCTGCTGTCTCCCACTTGTCACTTCCTACCAAACAGATACTAACATATCACCCTGCTCTCTCTCCCACTCGTCACTTCCTACCAGACAGATGCTCACATATCACACTGCTCTCTCTCCCACTTGTCACTTCCTACCACCCAGATGCTAACATATCACACTGCTGTCTGTCCCAGTTGTCAATTCCTACCAGACATATTCTAACATATTACACTGCTCTCGCTCCCACTGGTCACTTCCTACCAGCCAGATGCTAACATATCACACTGTTCTCTCTCCCACTTGTCCCTTCCTACCAAGCAGATGCTAACATATCACACTGCTCTCTCTCCCACTTGTCACTTCCTACCAAGCAGATGCTAACATATCACACTGCTCTCTGTCCTACTTGTCACCTCCTACCAACCAGATACTCACACCTGTGACACACTGTCAGCCAGTACTAGATAATTTACATATAATGACAAATAAAGCTATTTTACAAACTATTGTTTTAATTAAGAAATGGCTAAAATAACCTATAGCTCATCCTGAAAGCTGTTTTATGCTGTTAGTTCCATCTTAAAGGGATAGTAATACTTCGTTTTAACTTTATTTTATTTTGTAGGCATTAAAAAAACATGAAGAATGATATGTCTTATCCCTCAAACCTTTATGGTTTATGAGATATTCACAAGCAAAGCTTCCCCTCCCCGCCCCTTTTACCTAGTGTAAGTCATCTCTTCTCAGATGTGAATCTGGTTGTAAGACCAGACAGATAACAGAAGGGGACAATTTTCTTTGTATGAAAACAATGAAAGCCCTTCCCCCCCTTTACAAGTTTTTCAGCTTTTTCTCTTATCTTAATTGAAGATTGTCCCTCTCTGCAGTCTACCTGGGCACCTCCCTTCTGATCTGGTTGAACAGGGGGGGGATACTTTGCTTGTGAATATCTCTTAAACCATAAAGGTTTGAGAGATAAGACTTATATCATTCTTCATGTTTTTTTAATGCCTACAAAATAAAATTAAAACGAAGTATTACTATCCCTTTAACCTCTACTTACATTTTGTTGCGGCTGAAATGATTCTGAGAGAAACTTAAAAATTACTTAAAAATTACTATTCCCCATGTTGTAGCCAGTAAAAAATGGAGTTAAAGGGATAGTAACACTTCGTTTTAACTTTATTTTATTTTGTAGGCATTAAAAAAACATGAAGAATGATATAAGTCTTATCTCTCAAACCTTTATGGTTTATAAGATATTCACAAGCAAAGTTCCCCTCCCGCCCCTTTTACCTAGTGTAAGCCATCTCTTCTCAGATGTGGATCAGGTTGTATGACAGTACAGATAACAGAAGGGGACAATTTTCTTTGTATGAAAACAATGAAAGCCCTTCCCCCCTTGACAAGTTTTTCAGCTTTTTCCATTATCTTAATTGAAGATTGTCCCTCTCTGCAGTCTACCTGGGCATCTCCCTTCTGATCTGGTTGAACAGGGGGGGATACTTTGTTTGTGAATATCTCTTAAACCATAAATGTTTCAGAGATAAGACTTATATCATTCTTCATGTTTTTTTAATGCCTACAAAATAAAATAAAGTTAAAATGAAGTATTACTATCCCTTTAAATGAGACCAGCGGCATCTCTCAAACCTTTATGGTTTGAGAGATATCCGCTTTCAAATTTCCCTCTCCCCTAACGTCAACATTCTGGCAGACAGCAAGGGAATCTGGTCCAGGGACCAGCGGAGGCTCTGCAGCAGAGCCGGGATCGCGTTAATAAAAAACAAATCCTTAACTTAAAAGGTCTTCTATGTGTGCTTGCAAACCAAGCACATGTAGAAGACCTTTTTAGTACAGGATTTCTTTTTTATTAACAAGATCTTGGCTCTGCTGCAGAGCCGCTGGCTGATCCCAGGAGAGGATTTCCCAGCTCTCAGCTAGAACTCTGACATCAGGGGAAAAGCCAAAAAGAGGGAACTTTGAAAGCGGATATCTCTCAAACCATAAAGGTTTGAGAGATGCCACTGGTCTCGTTTAACTCCCATTTTTTACTGGCTACAACATGAGGATAGTAGTTTTTAAGTATTACTATCCCTTTAAATAGACTGAATGACATAATCCACAGTGAAAAGTTTCACTTATAATACTTTAGAACCCTGAATTTCAGATAGTGAAATAATAATGCCCAGCTATAGCATACAATACAGATCACTGCAGGAAAATGTTAGGTATATCTCTGGCCATACCTGGGAATTTTCTGGATCTGCCCTGGTGACTCTGATTTTCAGATTAAACTACTGGGTCTATGGGTCTCTGAATCGGTGAGTTCATCTATACCCCCACTCACTTTCCATTCTGTTCAGCCCACTCCGACCACATGCCACCCACTTTCCCACCCGGGGCTGGATTTAAATTCCAGGCACCCCTAGGTAAGGCACTTTTGGGGCCTTTAGCTCCGCCCATGGCCACACCACCACTCCTCACATCACACACACACACACACACTCCCACCACACCTGCTGTTTAATGGTACAGAAAATAACCCTGGCCTATGGCAAGGAAGGACAAAAAAAAGTTTTACCCCTTGGATGCTAGAGAGATGTGTTGCAGATCTCTCTAGCATCATAGGAGTTAAATAATGGCCTGTGAAGGGGTAGAGAACTGGTTCAGGGTCACCAAGATTGCTCTTGTCACACCCACAATTCAGAATGTGGGTGTGGCCAGCACAGCTGAGGGCCCCCCCCCTCAAAATGTGGAGCTCTAGGCAGTTGACTTTTCTGCCTATTGGGAAATCCGTCCTTGTTCCCACCCATTTCATATCGCCCAAGTGTCCCTATTTAGGAGAGACTCTGCCTCTTTGAGGCCCAGATCCCTCTGTCCCACCCTGGTGTTGCTGTGTATTACAAAATCAAACTGTGTGGTGTGTATATAAGTATACCACATTGCACCACGACAATAAAACTCACATTCATGTCTATTTAAGCTTCAGTATTTGTGTTTATAAATCAGTACGTGTAAATAAAATACTTTGGTCTTGTTCTAAATCATTTAACCAGTTACATAAAGAGCTGTTAATATGTCATGAAATAACCTTAAGAAATCTTTCTAGTTTCCCACCCATCAGCCACACCCCCAGTAACATCACCTAAAAGAAAGGTGTCCCTGTTTGGCCAATTGAAATGTTGGGAAGCATGTCATTTCATGGCAAACTCCTCCTTTCACCTACCCAACCACGCCCACCATGTTAAGCCCCACCAATAACATACCTCCCAAGTGTCCCTCTTTAGGAGGGACAGTCCCTCTTTTAGACCTAAATCCCTCTGTCCCTCTTTCCCACCCTGATGTCCCTCTTTTTAGGAGATCAGATTGTGTGGTGTGTATATAAATGTATCATATTGCTCTACAGCAATAAAACTCACATTAATGTTTGTTTAAGCATCACTATATGTGTTTATAAATTAGTCTGTGTAAAATAAAACACTTTGCCCTTGTTATAAGTCATTTATTAGGTTACACAAGGAGGTGTCAATATGTCAGGAAATAGCCTAAAAATGCTTGGTAATGCCTCGCCCACCAGCCACTCCCCCAGCAACACCCCCAGCAACACCCACTAAAACACAAGTGTCCCTCTAAGGAAATTTGAAATGTTGGGAGGTATGCAATAATATGATACAAAATACACTATTTGGACACTCCCATCCCCAGCCCTACAATGTTTCTCCAGGGACTTGGAACAAGAAGGTTCCTGGGTATTCTTCTGGCATTCAAAGAGTTAAACGATAGTAGAGACTGACAGGGGTGGCCTAGTAAAACAGTGATCCCCGGACGTCCAGTCCTTGCTATCAATTTACTGTAGATTCATTACAGTCGCAAATATAGACATTGACTAAAAAAGGCCAATTTAGGCAGAGGCTTCAGGTGTCCACCAGCTCTAGCAGCCCCTTAAGTGTTAGAGATGTCTCCAGCGCATTGCATTGGAGACCTCTCTAGCATACAAGGGGTTAAAGATATATGAGTGAAGAGGATACAATCCATCACCCACCTACAAATTTACATCTCAAATTATGTAATTCATGTAGCAAAGGGGGTGGGGCTTAATTGGGTGGACAAGGCTTATCACTTGGGAAGTGGGCAGAACAAGGTGGGAAGGAGGAGAAGTGGGCCGGGAATGGGATGAATGCGGTGGGATGGAGGAGAAAATGGTGGAAATAGGGTGGGTAGGAAGAGAAGTGGGTGGGAAGTGGGAGGGACAGAGTGAGAAGGAGAGGAAGTGGGCAGAACAGGGTAGAAAGTAGGAGACGTGGAAGGAAAAGGTGGGAAGGAGGAGAAGTGGGCAGAATGGTGGGAAGGAGGAGAAGTGGGAGGGAAGTGGGAGGAACAGGGTGGGAAGGAGGAGAAGTGGGTAGGAAGTGGAAGGGACAAAGTAAGAAGGAGAGGAAGTGGGCAGAACAGGGTAGAAAGTAGGAGACGTGGAAGGAAAAGGTGGGAAAGAGGAGAAGTGGGCAGAACGGTGGGAAGGAGGAGAAGTGGGAGGGAAGTGGGAGGAACAGGGTGGGAAGGAGGAGAAGTGGGTGGGAAGTGGAAGGGACAAAGTGAGAAGGAGAGGAAGTGGGCAGAACAGGGTAGAAAGTAGGAGAAGTGGAAGGAAAAGGTGGGAAGGAGGAGAAGTGGGTGTGGAGTGGGAGGAACAGGGTGGGAAGGAGGAGAAGTGGGAGGAAAGTGGGAGGAACAGGGTGGGAAGGAGGAGAAGTGGGCAGTGTTTCATAGGAAACTCATCACCACTGGAGAATCAGTCTCTGTCCCCGGCGATCCAGAATTTCCCAGGTGTAGCTGTGACCTAGCTCATCATTTAATTGATGTCCATAGCTGGGAACTCTCTGTTTTTTTCCCCGGAGACTACGGATTTGCCTCTGTATTACCTGGTCTCCGGGGCAGAGTCTGATTCTCCGGATGTGGGGAGTTTCTTCTGAAACTCTGTCCACATCTGCTCCTTTCCCATCTGTTTTTCCCATTTCTCCTACTTCTGTCCCATTTCTTTTCCTACCCAGGAGATTTCGCAGGTCCGAGAAGCCCCACCCCCACTCATGATTAAGCCCCAACCCCTTTTTGGCGCAAATTGCATCATCTATCTCCCACAGCAGCATCAAAAGTGTCCCCTCCGGGGAGAGCAAAATGAAAAGTTCCCAGGTATGTTGATGTCACTATACATATCCTATATAATAATTTGCTAAGGATGTTTGTCAGAAGCCGTCATGCGCAGTAGAGACGGCTGCGCCAGCTGCAGTCATGCACAGTAGAGACTGCCTGCGACATGGCTGATACGGAGTGGGGAGCTGCAAATTCAGACCATAGTCCTCGCTGCGCACCTCCATGCCATGGCTGATACAGAGTGGGGCACTGCAAATTCAGACCATAGTCCTCGCTGCGCACCTCCATGCCATGGCTGATACAGAGTGGGGCACTGCAAATTCAGACCATAGTCCTCTCTGCGCACCCTGACTCCAGTCTGAATTCGAAGCTTCCCGCTTCATATCAGCCAAAGCGTGGGCAGTCTTTACTGTGCATGACTGCACCGTGGTCGTTGCTGGGTGGCACTGTGGCCCGTGTACACGGGCTCTTCAACTAGTATCTAAATAAGGGTTTTTTTGCATTCTTTCAGATCAACAGCGGTAAACAAGAATAGGAAAAGGGTTGAACTTCATGGATGCAAGTCTTTTTTCAACATAAACTACTATGTAACTATGTAAAGAGGTTCAATTTTGGAGCAACCCAGTTTCACCATAGGGGACAAATACCATACCTCCCAACATTTCAACTGGCCAAAGAGGGACACTTCTGCTTTCGGTGGTATTTCTGGGGGTGTGGCTGGTGGGCGGGCCTTAGTAAGAATTTTTAGGTTATTTCATGATCCAAATAACACCTCTTTGTGCAGCTGAATAAATGATTTAGAGTTAAATCTAAGTATTTTATTTACAGAGAATAATCGATAAACACATGCACTGAAGTTTAACCCCTTCGTAACAATGGACGTACATGTACGTTCAAGGTGGATGTCCCTAAAGGACAAAGGACGTACATGTACTTCCCGGTAATCCGGGTCCCCGCGCGACTGCACACCGTTCGGGGACTCCGGATTCGTTTGCTGAAAAAATAAAAAATTGTTAGACGGGCGTTAAGTGATGGCCGCGTGTGTAGCGGCCGGTCACTAAGGGGTTAAACAAATGTTAATGTGAGTATTATTGCTGTGGAACAATGTAATACACTTATCAGGGCGGGGAAGAGGGACGGTTAGGAGGCACAAAATACAATTTCAAGAATTTTCATTAATTTGAATGGTGTTTAAACCCCTTGAATGCTAGAGAGGTCTGCAATGCCCTTGGACATCTCTCAAGCATTCAATGGGTTAAAAGCACCATTTAAATCGATGGGGGTTGTCATGACTTTCCTATGGTGCGGTTGGTTTGCTCTCGAATTGCAGCTAACTTATTGAATTGCATGTACAATGTGTTACCCAAAAGACACGAGGGAATAGCCAGCTGTGTAGCAGGTTTCAACTTGCAGTACATCAGTGTATTATTAGTGCTGACATAGAGCAGAGCTCAGCCCCAGGCTTTGTCTCCCTCCCCTAGAGCCTCCTGGCTCCTCCTTCCTCCTGTATGGGATCTGCCATTCTTTGTTTCCTCTCCTTTCTCCTTTCATATGTCAGAGATACCCAACACCGTCTGCCCTCCAGCCATAGAGGTGCCGGGCTCACCCTCTTCCGTCATCCTTATTCCTAGCATTGCCTCTCCATCAAGATATGTAGGGGCCATGTTCAATCAACGTAAGTGGAGAAATTCTGGAGCAAATATTCTGAAATTCCCATTGATTTAAATGGGGTTTTTAATACCATAAATGCTAGAGCAGGGGAATTTTAATACGTTGGCATATACAGGCGTTCGCCAGGGGCCTCCAGTCTAAGGGGGCCTCTCTTTGGATCCCCATAAGTGCAATTTATACAGAAAGGAACCAATTTAATCCCCTTGAGTGCCAGAGAGGTACGCAATGCATTGCAGAGCAATGTGTTGCTTATCTCTCTGGCGCTCAAAGGGTTAATCCTTTGGTAGGATGGTCAGTGAGGAGTGAGGCAGTTCTGGGCTCATAACAAGTACCTTTGGATGATTTTCCCACAAATAGAAGAAAGGAAGACTACAATTAAACTTGACCCTTTGAGTGCCAGAGGGGTATCCAATCCATTGCGAATACGCCTCTGGCACTCAATGAGTTAAGGATCCTAAATGTTAAGCTATATTTGGGGGGTTGGGCTCCATTCACAATTCTGCCAGGGGCCTCAGAGGTTCTTAACCCTTTGAATGAGAGAAAGGAATCCGATGCATTGCGCTGCAGTTCATTAGATACCCCCTTGGTATTCAAAGGGTGAAACCTGCCCCAGAAATACATTTTGTGTTATGGAGCCCAATAAAATGGTATCATTATGGCCCACCGATGACTAGTTACACCAATGCATTCAAAGGGTTAAAAGCCGTATGAATATTCTCTGCCTCATTCCAATGTTAGTGTATGTGTTGTATGTGCTGCTACTCTCACCTCCCAATTTCACATTCATTTCATACACCCACATTATCAGTGGAAACCGCGGCTCCTCTACAGTGCACATCTCTGGTACATTGGTACCATGTGACTGGCAGCTACTCCCTGGTTTACCCATGAGTGCTGTGTCAGCATGTTTTCTGTATGTTATGATAAGCTACTTAACCCCTGCCTGCTCTACCCCTGCCACTGTCTTCCCTTATGCCCCCCCCCCCTTTATTACTGAAATAATGAACTTGAGTTATAAAGCAATAAAATAAAAAAGCTTCACTGAAAGTTATGGCAATTTTTACTTCCCCTTTATGGTTCAGTTGGTTTGCTCCAGAATTGCTCATTTTGGGCTAGATTCTACTACAGGTGCTAATTGTATCACTGCTTTTATTCCAGTTTTTCCTATAGGCTTCAATAGGAAAATGTTTGATAAAACGGGTGGTAACATTTAGCACCTGCAATAGAATCTGGCCCCTTAACTTATTGAATAGGGCCCCATAGATGTCTCAAGTTCTCTCTTCATCATTTATACACACATGGACCAGGCACTGCCTCTTCTCTCCATCACATCAATATGACAGGTACCAGGCTCTGTCTTATCTCTCCCATCTGTCTATAATTCCAGAGGTGCCCGGCTCTGTCTTATCTCTCCCATCCCCCTACTGTACTAGAGGTGCCAGGCTCTGCCTTATGTCTCCCATCCCCCTACTGTACTAGAGGTGCCAGGCTCTGTCTTATTTCTCCCATCCCCCTACTGTACTAGAGGTGCCCGGCTCTGTCTTATCTCTCCTACCCACCTACAGTACTAGAGGTGCCAGGCTCTGTCTTATCTCTCCCATCCCCCTACAGTACTAGAAGTGCCAGGCTCTGTCTTATCTCTCCCATCCCCCTACAGTACTAGAGGTGCCAGGCTCTGACTTATCTCTCCCATCCCCATACAGTACTAGAGGTGCCAGGCTCTGTCTTATCTCTCCCATCTCCCTACAGTACTAGAGGTGCCAGGCTCTGACTTATCTCTCCTACACACCTACAGTACTAGAGGTGCCAGGCTCTGCCTTATCTCTCCTACCCACCTACAGTACTAGAGGTGCCAGGCTCTGTCTTGTCTCTCCCATCCCCCTACAGTACTAGAGGTGCCAGGCTCTGTCTTATCTCTCCTACCCACCTACAGTACTAGAGGTGCCAGGCTCTGTCTTATCTCTCCTACCCAACTACAGTACTAGAGGTGCCAGGCTCTGTCTTATCTCTCCTACCCACCTACAGTACTAGAGGTGCCAGGCTCTGTCTTGTCTCTCCCATCCCCCTACAGTACTAGAGGTGCCAGGCTCTGTCTTATCTCTCCTACCCACCTACAGTACTAGAGGTGCCAGGCTCTGTCTTATCTCTCCTACCCAACTACAGTACTAGAGGTGCCAGGCTCTGTCTTATCTCTCCTACCCACCTACAGTACTAGAGGTGCCAGGTTCTGTCTTATCTCTCCCATCCCCCTACAGTACTAGAGGTGCCAGGCTCTGACTTATCTCTTCTAGCCACCTACAGCAATAGAGGTGCCAGGCTCTGACTTATCTCTCCTACCCACCTACAGTACTAGATGTGCCAGGCTCTGTCTTATCTCTCCTACCTCCTACAGTACTAGAGGTGCCAGTCTCTGCCTTATCTCTCCCACCCCCCTACACTACTAGAGGTGCCAGTCTCTGTCTTATCTCTCCCATCCCCCTACACTACTAGAGGTGCCAGGCTCTGTCTTATCTCTCCTACCCACCTACAGTACTAGAGGTGCCAGGCTCTGTCTTATCTCTCCTATCCCCCTACAGTACTAGAGGTGCCAGTCTCTGCCTTATCTCTCCCATCCCCCTACACTACTAGAGGTGCCAGTCTCTGTCTTATCTCTCCCATCCCCCTACACTACTAGAGGTGCCAGGCTCTGTCTTATCTCTCCTACCCACCTACAGTACTAGAGGTGCCAGGCTCTGTCTTATCTCTCCCATCCACCTACAGTACTAGAGGTGCCAGGCTCTGTCTTATCTCTCCTACCCACCTACAGTACTAGAGGTGCCAGGCTCTGTCTTATCTCTCCCATCCACCTACAGTACTAGAGGTGCCAGGCTTTGACTTATCTCTCCTACCCATCTACAGTACTAGAGGTGCCAGGCTCTGTCTTACCTCTCCCATCCCCCTACAGTACTAGAGGTGCCAGGCTCTGTCTTTTCTCTCCCATCCTCCTACAGTACTAGAGGTGTCAGGCTCTGTCTTATCTCTCCCATCCACCTACAGTACTAGAGGTGCCAGGCTCTGTCTTATCTCTCCTACCCCCTACAATACTAGAGGTACCAGGCTTTGTCTTATCTCTCCCATCCCCCTACAGTACTAGAGGTGCCAGGCTCTGTCTTATCTCTCCTACACACCTACAGTACTAGAGGTGCCAGGCTCTGTCTTATCTCTCCTACACACCTACAGTACTAGAGGTACCAGGCTCTGTCTTACCACTCCCACCCCCCTACAGTACTAGAGGTGCCAGGCTCTGTCTTATCTCTCCCATCCCCCTACAGTATCAGAGGTGCCAGGCCCTGCTCTATCTCTTCCACCCTCCTATACATTGTTCCAAGCAAAGCATATATAGCAGTCAGGTTCCCTGTTCTATGTAATACAGACAGACATGCAACGAGGAGCCCTGTGTTCTGTGCAGACAGACATGCAATGAGGGGCCCTGTGTTCTGTGCAGATAGACATGCAATGAGGGGCCCTGTGTTTTTTTGCAGACAGACATGCAAGGAGGGGCCCTGTGTTCTGTGCAGATAGACATGCAAGGAGGGGCCCTATGTTCTGTGCAGACAGACATGCAACGAGGGGCCCTGTGTTCTGTGCAGATACACCAGTGTAGATAGGCATGCAGTGATACAGGAGGACACTCACCATTGCAATACTGCAGCAAGGAGCTGGTATCATATACAGAACTTCCCCCAGCACCGGATTCTGACATTCCTTTTCTTCTCTTTTATTCTGTCTCTCTTTTCTTTATTTTCCCCTCTCCTCCTTTCTCTCCTTTTTTTGCCTTCTCTCTGTCTCTATTTCTCACATCCCTCCTTCTCTATCTTGTCACCATGGTAACTGCCTCCTGCAGCACCTTCCACTGTGATATCCCCCCAGTATAGCATCACAGCTAACCACTCCCCCACTGTATGAATGTATGTGTGAGAACCATTGTATAATGTATCTATCTATCTATCTATCTATCTATCTATCTATCTATCTATCTATCTATCTATCTATCGTCTGTCAATCTGTCTGTCTATCTACTGTCTGTTTATCTATATGTGTGTCTGTTTAGCTATATCTGTCTTTTTACAACAACTGGAGGGTAGGTGCTGTGGGTGAATTGTGTTGTTTGAAGGTTTGTGTTAACCCATTGAAAGCCAGAGAGGTATGAAACACATTGCAATGCAATATGTTGGCTAACTGTGTGGCACTCAAAGGGTTAAATCACAACTATCATGTAAATAGTGTCCCATTGGCAGATTTGGCAGATCCCCCGGGAGCAGGCCTGCTGATGAAGGAAGGGCTGAACTGTAAGCCTCAGTGGACCAATGGGGGTATACCGCGGGTGTCTTAAATGAGATTTCTGGCCACCCCATTCTTCCTGGGGGAAGAGACTGAACAGCTAAAATCCCGCAATTCGGTTTCCTGAATCTGTATCTAGCCCTGTGGGTCACGTTTCTGACCCCCAACCATCTGATAGGAGTCAATTTGGGGATGTACACTCCTATAGGAGCAGAGTTACTAAATGAGATAATTGCACTTTAACCCTTGGTGTGCCAGAGGGGTACACAACGCATTGCTTTGCAATGCATTGCGTACCCCCCTGGCACTCAAAGGGTGAAGCAGACAATAGGCACAAATTATAATTTTAAGGAAATCATTTAACCACTTGGATGCTAGAGAGGTCTCCATCACATTGCTTGTAAATGACTGGGTCCCTTGGGTACCTGTATGTCATCCCAGGGGCTAGAAATGAACAGGAGAATGCAGTGATGCACAATGGGAAGTCCTCAGACTGGGCAGTTCAGGAGAAAGGTTCTAGACCAGAGTGGGAGAGTTCTATGCTAGAAGCTACTGGGCACAACATGGATTGTGATTAGGGGAGTGTAGGAATGTATCAGGGTGCAAGACTGAGATGGCTCTGTGGATAGGATTCATCCCCAACATACTGGAGTTGCCATGTTGCAGCTCATCATTCCCATCCCCCCACAGTTCTAGAGGTGCCAGGCTCTGTATTACCTCTCCCATCCCCCTACAGTACTAGAGGTGCCATGCTGCATCTTATCTTTACCATCCCCCCACAGTTCTAGAGGTGCCAGGCTCTGTATTACCTCTCCCATCCCCCTACATTACTAGAGGTGCCAGGCTCTGTCTTATCTCTCCCATCACCCTGCAGTACTAGAGGTTCCAGGCTCTGCCTTATCTATCCCATCCCCCTACAGTACTAGAGGTGCCATGCTGCATCTTATCTTTCCCATCCCCCAACAGTTCGAGAGGTGCCAGGCTCTGTATTACCTCTCCCATCCCCCTACAGTACTAGAGGTGCCAGGCTCTGTATTACCTCTCCCATCCCCCTACATTACTAGAGGTGCCATGCTGCATCTTGTCTTTCCCATCCTCCCATAGTTCTAGAGGTGCCAGGCTCTGTATTACCTCTCCCACCCCCCTACAGTACTAGAGGTGCCAGGCTCTGTCTTATCTCTCCCATCACCCTGCAGTACTAGAGGTGCCAGGCTCTGCTTTATCTCTCCCATCCCCTTACAGTACTAGAGGTACCATGATTTACCACAGGCATAAGCACATTTTAGCACTGTAGCTGTTGAGAACTACAACTCCCATCATCCCCAACCAGTCATTGTTCAGTTGAGGATGATGGGAGTTGTAGTCAGAATGCCAGAGTTTCCCTACCGATCAACTGTGCTTTGTTATATGTGAGTATGAAACCACTGATAGCTCCAATTTAAAATTGGAATGGGAGGACATGTCCGGAACTGGTGTCCTAGACCAATCCTGGGCCAGTTAGCCATATGCAGTGTCAGATGGGATTATGTTAATCCACCCTAATGATCTGATTATTGTGCCTGCGTCCGCTGCTGCTCTCCTGTATATATAACTGCTATCCATGACTCACACCTAGCTTCTTTCCTGGTAATGCTGGTGAGACTGACGTGATTCTGGGTCAATATATTCACACACATCATACAGTCCAGTTGACTCAGGATTTAAAGGAGAACTAACATGTCCTAATAATAACTCCCTCTTGCCTTACTATGTCCAAAAAGTCCTAATGGCCCTTATGAATTTTGTCCTTACATCTTTGCTCAAGAAATAACCTCTTCAATCAGTCCTGGATGTCATGTCCATGAGTGAGCCCACTTAACCCATTAAACCTTTGAGTGCCAGAGGGGTAGGAAATGCATTGCTTACCCCTCTGCACTCAGAGGGTTAGGGATGAGAACTGTGAGCAAATCATTGTGAAGCAACGCACTGCACACCCATCTGGTCTTTACATTGTTAAGATTATCATGTGCAGTTCTCAGGGTTTGAAGTCATGGGGTCATGATAGCAACTGTCATGTCCGCCTCTATGGACATCACATGCAGGTCTAATTGAACTTGTTATCTCCTGAACAAAGGCTCAAGGGCAAATTTCATGGGGTCCATTAGGGGTTTCTGGACATGGTAGGATACGTTTGTGGTGGTGTTGGGGGGATGTTATTTGGAGGCATTCTCCTTTAAAAGGAATTTAGAATAGGAACCCCCATTTATCTTGCTACAGACTCAAAATCCTAACAGCTTTGAGGAATTTTGCCCTTGTGCTTTTGTTGAAGAGAGAATCATACCTGGGAACTCTCTGGATCTGCTCTGGAGAGTCCGATTTTCAGACTGAATTACCGGGTCTCAGGGAACAGAGGCTGATTCTCAGACTGAATTACCGGGTCTCAGGGAACAGAGGCTGATTCTCAGACTGAATTACCGGGTCTCAGGGAACAGAGGCTGATTCTTAGGCAGTGGTGAGTTTCTTCTCCTCCCCTCCCTGTCCTCCCTCTTCTCCTCCTTACCACCTTGTTTGGTCCATTTCCTGTCCACTTCTCCTCCTTCCCACCCTGTTCCTCCCACTTCCCACACACTTTTTCTCCTTTCCACCCTGTTCCGCCCACTTCCCACACACCTTTTCTCCTTTCCACCCTGTTCCACCCACTTCCCACACACTTTTCCTCCTTCCCACCCTGTTCCACCCACTTCCCACACACTTTTCCTCCTTCCCACCCTGTTCCACCCACTTCCCACACACTTTTCCTCCTTCCCACCCTGTTCCACCCACTTCCCACACACTTTTCCTCTTTCCCACCCTGTTCCTCCCATTACCCGCCCACTCCTTCTCCTTCCCACCCGGTCCACCTACTTCCTACCCACTTCTCCTCCTTCCCACCCTGTTCCACCCACTTCCCACACACTTTTCCTCCTTCCCACCCTGTTCCTCCCATTACCCGCCCACTCCTTCTCCTTCCCACCCAGTCCACCCACTTCCTACCCACTTCTCCTCCTTCCCACCCTGTTCCACCCACTTCCCACACACTTTTCCTCCTTCCCACCCTGTTCCACCCACTTCCCACACACTTTTCCTCCTTCCCACCCTGCTCCTTCCATTACCCGCCCACTTCTTCTTCTTTCCACCCGGTCCACCCACTTCCCACCCACTTCTCCTCCTTCTCACTCTGTTCCTCCCACTTCTTGCCCACTTCTCCTCCTTTCCACTTTGACCTTAGACGAGTAAGCCCCATCCAACCAACTAAGTTTCACCCCCTTATCACAAGAATTGCATCATTGACATCCCCCTGTCAGCAGCAAATGAGCCCTCTCCAAGGCTCAAGGGGAAGAAGGTCCCAGGTATGGTGAGAACATCTTCAATCAGTTCTGGATGTCCTAAAGAGGGACACTTGGGAGAGATGCACTCTCACACACTCTCTCTCTTTCTCTCTCTCTATGTCTCTCTCTCACACACACACACACACACACACTTTCTTGCGCACACATACATACACTCTCTCGCACACACAAACTCTCGTGCATGCAAACACACACATGCAACCACTCGCTCTCTTTCATACACGCACACACACACTCACAGATATATATTATTATACACACGTTTTCTGTTTTTAGCCCACATATTTTTTACTTTTAGAAGTAAAGTCAATGGGACTACCATACCATGACACATTGACCTTGTCAGGGTTAGCACAATTACTTCATTGCATCACTCTTACCACACTGAGATTACAATGGGACAGGGGTGAATAGAGAAGCCGCTGGAATGAAGGGGACCTTCTTTGTAGAAAAAAGGAAAAATGTGTGTGCCGTATTTTTGTCCACATCTGCATTAGAAAGTACGATCACCTTAGTGCCTATCAGTGCACACACTGAGCTGCTGTTCAGACTTTAATTCCAGTAAGACTCAGACATCTCCCCATAGCATGCAAAGGAGAATGAACTGAAGTTCCACCATTTCCTGTTTGCCCTGTTTAACCCTTTGAGTGCCAGAGGGGTACCTAACACATTGGTTTGTAATGCATTAGATACTCCTCCGGCACTTGAAGGGTTAATACACTGAGCACCCTGTAGAGAAAAGGAACACCCATATTGAAGCTTTGCTTTCCGCTATGCCATGTTTAACGCCTACAATCTGCACCACCTCTCCCTCCTTGGTGAAAGCTGCATTAAGGGGAGTATTATTATCATAAGTAGCTTAGTAACTTACATCAGGCATGTGTAGGGCCAGGAGGTCAATTCTACAGTCTGGTTTTCTGCTGAATGCACATTCCCACCAGCAAGAATGGCAGAAGGAGTAAACTATATCAATTAAGAACAAATCATGATATATATATATATAACAGGGCTCAAAATTTCCACTCACCACTAGCCAATGGCGAGTGAAAATTTAGCCCTGGCGAGTAGAAATTGAGCCCTGATGGGTATGTTATGGCTTGCAGTGGCGAGTAACTTTTCAGGTCTGGCTAGTAGCAAGGGACTTAAAATTTTAAGCCCTGTATATAATATATACAATATATATAAATCCTATATATTAATTCACTAATGTATGTTTGTCAGAAGCTGTCATTCTCAGTAGAAATGGCTTTGCTCGCTGCAGTCATGTGCAGTACAGACTGCCCGCACCGTGGCTCATAACGGAGTGGGGCGCTCCAAATTCAGACTGTAGTCAGTAGACTTTGATATCAGAGTCCTGACCATCATCAAATGTGAGTGCAAATGCATTGTTTATATAAGCTTGTCTATTTTAAAGAATGTATTACACTATTCGCACCCCTTTTCTATTTTTTGTGTTTTTGGTTTGCCTATCGATACCTCCCAAGTGTCCCTCTTCAAGACCCAAATCCCTCTGTCAATCTTTCCCGCCCTGGCGTCCCTGTGTTTAGGAGATCAGACTGTGTGGTGTGTATATAAGTGGATCACCCTGATGTGTATATAAGTGTATCACCCTGGTGTCCCTGTGTTTAGGAGATCAGACTGTGTGGTGTGTGTATAAGTATATCACCCTGGTGTCCCTGTGTTTAGGAGATCAGACTGTGTGGTGTGTGTATAAGTGTATCACCCTGGTGTCCCTGTGTTCAGGAGATCAGACTGTGTGGTGTGTATATAGAAGTATATCACCCTGGTGTCCCTGTGTTTAGGAGATCAGACTGTGTGGTGTGTATATAGAAGTATATCACCCTGGTGTCCCTGTGTTTAGGAGATCAGACTGTGTGGTGTGTATATAAGTGTATCACCCTGGTGTCCCTGTGTTTAGGAGATCAGACTGTGTGGTGTGTATATAAGTGTATCACCCTGGTGTCCCTGTGTTTAGGAGATCAGACTGTGTGGTGTGCATATAAGTGTATCACCCTGGTGTCCTGTGTTTAGGAGATCAGACTGTGTGGTGTGCATATAAGTGTATCACCCTGGTGTCCCTGTGTTTAGGAGATCAGACTGTGTGGTGTGTATAGAAGTGTATCACCCTGGTGTCCCTGTGTTTAGGAGATCAGACTGTGTGGTGTGTGTATATAAGCAATGCATTCCGTAACCCTCTGGCACTCAAAGGGTTAAACACATTTAATGCTAGGAAGATCTCCAAGCATTGCTTCTCACTGGAGACCGCTCTAGCATTCAAGCAACATTTAAATCAATGGGGATTTTCAGTTGCCCCGCCCCCCCGTATGGTACAGTTGGATTGTCCCAGAATCCATCCAATTAGTATAGGAGAGATCCGAGAGATGGCTATTTGCCAGCACTCACATCTATCCCCAAGAAAAGGTGCGCTACCTACTAACTTCATAAGAGAAAAATCATCTAGGCAAACCAGCTTATTGAAATCAGTCCCAAAGAAAAGAGCATTCGTCAGTTCCCTGCATTACCTAAGGAGGTGTCAGTAGGTCAAGAAATAGCCTAAAAATTCTTGTTAATGCCCCGCCCACCAGCCACGCCCCCAGAAACACCCCCTAAAACACAAGTGTCCCTCTTTGGCAATTTGAAATGTTGGGAGGTATGAAATATTGAGTGATCTGACTCAGGCAGTGATAAAGTACAGTTATTGTGTGTGTGTTTATTCCTAGAGACACACAGTAAAGTATAAACACACAGTAACTCTCCTTTATCACTGAATGAATGCTGTCTTCTAGCCTCTTCAGTTAACTAAACCAGACACAAATCACTGCATGAAAAAGTTAAAATGCAACAGTATCTATATGATTAACTCTTTCTTACCTTTTCTAAGAGAAGCACTTTATGGTTCTTCACTAAGCAGTAAGGGATATCTGTGTAGCTGCAGGTCAAAAACATGTCACTATCTGAAAATACTTACAATACTTAAGAACTAATAGGACGATCTTTTCTTTGTATGAGTTGTCATTTAGACTATTGAAGCCCACTGTATATTGTTGGGAGGGGAGAATTTAAGGCAGAATACAATGGAGCTCAATAAATACAGGCAACATAGATACAATGCAAAAAAAATATATAAATTCATGTCCCATGTTACTTTCAAATTAACCCATTGAGTTCGTATCCTAGCTCATCAGTGGGAAACAGCATTGAATGATGCCTTAATTGGGTGAATAGCTTAGTAGTTTACCATAATCTGGTCCAAAGTCTTCTTCAGTACAGTGGGCCTTTGTGGAAAGAGTTAAAGGGATAGTAATACTTACATTTTACTATCCTCCACCTTGTAGCCCTTAAAAAACTGAATTAAATGAGCCCAGCGGCATCTCTCAAGCCATAAAGGTTTGAGAGATATCCACTTTCAAAGATCCCTCTCCCCTGACGTCAGCGTTCTAGCTGACAGCAGGGGAATCCAGTCCTTGAGCAAGAGGAGGCTTTTCAGCAGAGCCGGGATCGCGTTATGGAAGAATACATCCTTCACTGAAATGGTCTTCTATGTGTGCTTGGTTTGCAAGCACACGTAGCTGAAGAGCCTCTGCCGGGACCGGATTCCCCTGCTGTCAGCTAGAGCGCTGATGTCAGGGGAGAGGGAAAAAAACAAAACTTTGAAAGAGGATATCTCTCAAGCCATAAAGGTTTAACAGATGCCACTGGGCTCATTTAATTCAGTTTCTTAAGTGCTACAACATGGGGGGGGGGCTTCTTTTTACAGGTAATATCTTTGGAACTACATAAATGTATATGATTAAACATAGCGCAATGTGTTAGATTTACAATAGGGAAGACTCAGAGAGCTACTTTCCCTTTAACCATTTGAGTACCAGAGGGGAACACAACACATTGCTTTGTGTACCCCTCTGGCACTTAAAGGATTAGTAAATTACTCCAGTAGAACTCGGAGAAGCCCCTTCCCCTTGGGGATTCTAGACTTCTGCTCTAAGGGTCTTTATCCTGAGATCCTCTCCCCCAGGGAAGTAAAAAGTCATTGAAGGACCCCAGTGCAAAATTATTCTTCCAGTGGCGTAGGTAACTGGAGCCTATGAGACCCTGGGGCCGATTGGCCCCCTTGGCTGTCTGGCTCACAGCCGCTCGCTCTGTACTCAGGCCCCTGCTGTCCCCTTTCCCCACTCACAGAAGAGAGACAATGGGCCTTATGTGTAAAAGCAAACTGGAGCAATTCCGGTGCAATCCATTTGTACCGCTGGGCAAAGAAAAAGCCCCCTCTGGTCCTTAAAGGGTTAAGTAGCCTCAAGCACTCTGCCTGTTTCAGTTTAAAAAAACTTCCACCAGCTGTCATGTCTGACTAATTGAAGATGCTATTTCTTTAACAAAGGCACAGGAGTAAAATTCATAGGGGCCATTAGGATTTTCTAGCTATAGCAATGTAACTGTGGGATTATTATTAAGAGGTATTACTTGTCCTTTAAGACCTTGGATGCAAGAGATACCTGCAGTGCATTGCTAAGCAATACAATGGTGATGTCTGTAGCTTCCAAAGGGTTTATTTAACAAGCAGGCAAACTTCAGAAGGGAAATAATGGCTCGTCATTTATGTTTGGCTCATTCCTGTAAAGCATGTGCCAGATCTTCTTTCCTCAATGGCTATAATGAGAAAAGAACAGAGATTTGCAGATCCTACCAAATTATGTAATAGCAATAAAGTAAAGCTGTAACCTTGTAACACATACGGGATTATGAAAGATCTTTCAAATTTTTCTGTTCGTGTTTGCCATTTTTAAATCTAACAATAGTTTATGAGATATTTAGCTTTTTTTATATGTCAGTTTAGCAAATGAGCTAGTTCTAACAAGGAGTGGCCGTTGGCAGGGAGTATAGTGTGGAATGTTAGCTTCTGGCTAGCAAGTAGGAGGGAGAGCAGTGTAGAATGTTAGCTTCTGGCTAGCAAGTAGGGGGGAGAGCAGTGTAGAATGTTAGCTTCTGGCTAGCAGGTGGGAGGGAGAGCAGTGTGGAATGTTAGCATCTGGCTGGAAGGTGAAAGGGAGTGCAGTGTGGAATGCTAGCATCTGGCTGGCTGGTGGAAGGGAGAGCAGTGTGGAATGTTAACATCTGGCTGGCAGGTGGAAGGGAGAGAAGTGTGGAATGTTAACATCTGGCTCGCAGGTGGAAGGGAGAATAGTGTGGAATGTTAGAATCTGGCTAGCAGGTGGGAGGGAGAGCAGTGTGCAATGTTAGCATCTGAATAAAAGTGGGAAAAAGAGAAGCGTGGAATGTTAGCATCTAGCTAAAAGGTGGGAGGGAGAGTAGTGTGGAATGTTAGCATCTGGATAAAAGTGGGAAGGAGAGCAGCGTGGAATGTTAGCATCTGGCTAAAAGGTGGGAGGGAGAGTAGTGTGGAATGTTAGCATCTGGCTAAAAGGTGGGAAGGAGAGCAATGAGGAATGTTAGCATCTGACTAAAAGGTGGGAAGGAGAGCAGTGTGGAATGTTAGTATCTTGCAGATATGCTGGCCTATACTGTCTAATCTGCATAAACTGACAAATAAACTCTTATTTTATATTAAAAAAAAATAGCTAACATTAATATAGGCGGTTTTGATACTTTGTTCCAAAATTACATTTCCACTTTAACTTCTTGAGGAACCACATATGAAGCAATGCTTAGCACACCCTTTAATTGGATTTTCCTGTAGGACAAAACTGACCATGTCTGAAGGTCACAAATGGCCATAGTTTGGACATCACTGATGTACAGACCAGTTGTGAGCTTGTTCCTTGAATTTGACCGGACCAAAATAAATACTGCAATGTGAACTGTTCCAGATGTGTCCCTTGGAAATAGTGTACTCTAGTGGTCTTCCAGAAGATTGCAACTACAGCTGTCTTCTACATTTACTGTTCAAAACACAGGAAAATAAGGGCTTTATGTACAAAACAGCATTTCTTTCACTTTGGAGAAAGCTAAGTGCATTGGCTCCACACTATAACACCACTTTATCATGGGCAAACATCAACGTGGCAATGGTGCAAACACGTCACACCTGCAGAAAGGTACCTCTATGCCTATGTTGGATTTCACATGGGATGCTATCAGGGTTTGTGACTGCACCAAGGTCCAGCATACTGCATCTCCCCTTTGTTCACACAGAAATACAGTAAGGTAGTGGTGGGACTGATCTGCACTGTGGCCTCAGGGGCTGTTACAAGGTCTTTCACACAAGTGACACTGAGTGTTAAGATGCTTATAGCAACCTCCAGTTAATGAACTATCAGACACAACTGCACAAAATTTGTAATTACCGTATCAAAATTAACCTATATATGTACTCTAGGTGAATGCTCTCAGGAATAAATCAGAGACACCAAAAGAAGAAGTAGAGAGAAACTTTCTTATCAGCGACTAATTTGATAATTGGACTGTATCAGTTCATGTATCAAATGAGGTGCCAATAAGCAGGTTTCTCTTTTATTCTTCTTCTTTTGGAACCTCCAATTAATGGCCAAACCATGTGGGATGTCTGGCTGACCTCTACATGGGTCATCAACCAAACCAGCCCATTGATGGGATCACAGGAGAAAGTACAGTATTTTTTGGACAATATGACACATCCTATACAATAATTTGTTAAGGATGTTTGTCAGAAGCCGTCATGCTCAGTAGAGTCGGCTGTATGTGCTGCATTCATGCGCAGTAGAGACTGCCCATGCCACGGCTGATATGGAGCAGGGAGCTTCGAATTCAGACTGGAGTCCTCTCTGGGCACCTTCCTGGGTCCCAGGAAGGTGCGCAGAGAGGACTATGGTCTGAATTTGGAGTGCTCCGCTCTGTATCAGCCACAGCACGGGCAGTCTCTCGGCTGGGTAGCACTGTGGCCTGCGTACACGGGCTCTTCAAGTAGTTGGTGTATAAAAGGCATCAATAAGTTAAAAATAACAGGTAATAGCCACAATTGATTAACCCTTTGAGTACCAGATGGGTACGCAATGCATCTGGAACTATAAGATGCAGGGCAACAGGGGACATTTCTCAAGAAAAATGTGTTTTATAGTCAGGTAAATACTGTAATTCTGTAAGTGATTTTACAGGTATTTGGAATGTGGTAGGAGGGCAGAGGGCTCAATTTCCCATGAGTAGGCAACTAACTACAGTGTCAGATTCTGAAGGGAGGAGCCTCAGTTGTGCTGACCACTCCCACATTCTGCGCTACAATCCCAGTATCCTAATACAAGACACCAGCTAATGGTTTATGGTGGCTGGTTTATTTACCAGATAATATACCCCTTTCCTGGCTAAAGGTTATTAACCCCTTGAATGGTGAGAGGTCTCCACTGCATTGCCAAGCAATGTGCTGGAGACCCTTCAAGCAATCAAGGGGTTAATAACTATTGTTTGTGCTTGTGTTATGACTAAAGGACTGCTACAGGACTTGGGTCTCTGGAGAAACCCACACCACCAAACCAAGAAAAACAACACATAAACAATTGATTTGGATGAATTATGGCCAAGGCTGTTTATTGACATTAATAATTTAAGATGCGGTGAACATTTTTTCAGAATAGCAAGTGGATAAGGCCATTAATGGGATGTAGCAGAGCATGTCCAAGCAGCACCATCATCTGATGCCAAGACAGATGATTGAACCCCAGGTCCAAGGACCAACCGGTAGAGATCCCTTCAGGCCCCCCGGACTGAGCTAGAACCAGAGATCCTCCAAAAATAAGTATTCCCTGAGGTCAAATGTCCCTCTGAATTGTCTCCTTACAAGCCAACTTGCCAACCAGCTAAAACGTGGCTGTGACAATTACAGTCTTCAATCAGAAACAAATCTTAAAGCGGAACTACGACCGCTAAACAACTTTAGCTTAAATAATTCCCCATCTGGCGACTAGCTGGTTAGTAGCGCTAGTCGCCACAATGATTACCTTGTTAAATAGGATTATCCATTCTTCTCGGGCTGACAGGCAGGACAGAGCACAGACATCTTCCCATAGTGACGTCTGCGCGCCTACGCTGTCAGTACCTTCCGAAGCCGAACAGGTCCTAGCAACGCCTCCTAGAGCAGGCTGGGACTGACAGTGCAGACACGCAGATATCACAATGGGAAGATGTCTGCTCTCCATCCTGCCTGTCAGCCCAGGAAGAATGGATAATCCTATTTAACAAGGTAATAATTCTGGTGACTGGCGCTACTGAGCAGCTAGTCACCAGACGGGGAATTATTTGAGCTCAAGTTGTTTAGCGGTGGTAGTTCTGCTTTAACTCAACTTCCAATGATGAGCTCAAATACTTTTACACATATATATATATATATATATATATATATGTATATACAGTTTAAATGCGGGTTTAGACAGCACTCACAGGAGTGAATCAATAAAACACTTCTGCTTGACCTGCAAAAAGATTCCTGTGAGTGCTGTCTGAACTGTATGTATCCGCATTATATTTGACATGCACCCGGGTTATTTTCAACTGTAACAGTGAGTGCAATTCTCTCTCTCCCTTTATATATATTATATATAATTACATTGTGTCATGAGTATTCTATAGCTGTATTCCCACTTGATTTCCTTACTTACTTTTTTTTTAGCAGCTGAAGAGTAAAACCAAATACCAACACAAGGAAACATAGAAAGAGAGGGAGAGAGGGGAACAAACCACGAGGGGAGCCAGGCAGGAGAAAGAAGTGGGGAGACTCACTAAGTGGTGATAAAGAGGTGATAAAGTGGAGATAACGTCTCCAGTGATATCACTTCTCCAGTTCCTATGTTATTCTATGGAGCCTGTGTTCTAGATTTCTTCAACTTTGTAGATCTTAGTGCATAGGATCTATAGAATAACATAGGAACTGGAGAAGTGATATCACTGGAGAAGTTATCTCCACTTTATCACCTCTTTATCACACCTTAGTGAATCTCCCCCAAGAAGTAGGGTAAATCATCCCCTTTCCTTTATAGACTCCAGACTGAGACCGACCCAACAACTTCACATCCTACACAAGCCAAGCCCTAATAAAGTGGTGTGGGTCACTCAGGCCCTTGTCATGGCACCTTCACATTTACATTACCCTCTTTTCCTTCACCGATGTAAAATGATCCTATCACAGGAACTGGAGAGGTGCACTCACTGTAGATACAGTACCTTTAATTCCTGGGTAAAGTAGGCATAATGGACTGGGAAGGGAATCATGTATAGGGAAGGATTTGGGGCAGGTTATGGGCTGGGGGCATATCTGGGAATTTAACAGGTTTCACCTGAAAACTCCTGATTTAGAGCTGTGTCTCTGGATGAAACCTTCAAATCTCCAGGTAATGCTGACTCATGTGGCATTTGCTAGTGCAACGCTTAATTATAATTATTGTATAGTATTCCTGCCCCCGGATGTCCTTGCAGCTTGCCTGCATAGACACTTTGCCCAGTGCGTCCATCCACCTCCACGTGCCATGTGACCCCCTCACTGTCACCCCACAACACCTGACACACAACACTGAGATTTGCGAGCCAGCCAATTGTTGACGCTGGCATCGCAGTGAGTGGAGGGTGGAGGCGGAGCACGGTTGGCAGACCTCAGTAGAAGTGGAACCTCCGATCCAGCAGCTAGCAGGAACAAATAACCTCTAAGTGTGTTGGTAAGTTAATTTTATTTTATTTAAAGTAATGGAAACCCTAGTGCACACTAAGTATAGATTGTATAGTCAGGGATGTACACACACCAGTGCCATCCGGAACCGCTATTTTTTTTTTTTTTTTGTTAATATTAACCCTTTGAGTGCCAGAGAGGTATCCAACGCATTGCAACGCAATGCGTTGGATATGTCTCTGGCACTCAAAAGGTTAAAATATCTCCAGGTCAGCCCATTTCAAAAGTTCCCAGGTATGCTGGGGGGAGGGGGGTATAAGGGCAAGTGAGGTCAGGGTGTTAGGGGAAGTCGGGGCATTTGTGAGTAGGCAGGCAGAGCTGAAGCTCCCCCCTCCCCTTTGTTGTGTGACAATCTCAGTGTATCTTCCTGGTGAAATACTTTCATATAAAAAAAGCTAATGCTGACTCTGTGTTCATGTCTTATGGGAAGAACCCCAGCAAAGCAATGTCTTAATCCCTTATGGACCAGCGGTCCCAGAGTGTGTGGTCCTTTTAGGACCAGATAGGGAAATTCAACGTGCCCCCCCCACGTGACTGATCACGTGTGCCAGCACGCCGAACGAGGGACTGAAAGAGATCGCTCTGGTCTTGGAGAGATCAACTTCAGTCCCCAGTATTACTCACCGCGCTCCTGCAGGAATGCGGTGAGTAAAAGTACGTGACGTGTCAGGACCATCACTGGTCCTTATGTGCCGGACCAGCGTGATGGTCCGGGTACGTCATCGGACGCGAAGGGGTTAAGCACCACTCTGGAACTCAAAGGGTTAAGAAGAGAGTTGAATATTAATACAAGTATGTGCCCAGTGAATTTGGCCATTTATTTATTAGAATAGGTTTTATTATAAAAAGCCAGATGTATGTTTGTCCGATGCAGTCATGCGCACTAGACACTGCCCAAATACACAGAATGCTGGGAGGTGTAGTTCTGTGGTAGTACACCTGTCGTTTACGCACTTTGGCCCATGTAATAAAGGCTATGGCCTGTTTCTCTTCCAGATTACATGTTTGTGTTGTATTTATGCCTAGACCCTGTATCTAGGATATGCGTGGTACAAAGTCCATCTCTACCGATGATAGTCTGTGACTCCAGTGGCTGTACCTCAGGGTATACACAACAGTAGTGTTCCTCACCCTCCTGTGTCGATCCCTGGCTATAGAAATGCTGTTCCCTGGAATGCTTTTTGTGGCTCTGTGTTCCAATAGACATAATTGGATTAGACCTTAACTGAAATGCTTGTTAGTTCAGGAAGGAAGCCGGTCAGTCCCTGGCTTGAAAATATGTGGGAAGCACTGAATTACATCACAGCAGCACTGCAGTCAGGCCCAGATTTCCTTTATAGGCAGAGTAGTCAACTGCCTAGAGCGCCAAAGGTTTAGGGGAGGTGCCTAAATGGTGCTGGTCACACCGACAGATTGTGGCTGCGGCCAGAGCAATCTTAATGTCCCTACATCAGTTTCATACCCTTTAACAGGCTATTATTTAAACCCTTTGATGTGGAGCAGTGCGTTGAAGATCTCTCTAACAAAAGCTTTTTTCCTTCTTGCTTATAATGGTATTTATAAAGGTATTTTCTGTGCCAGCAAAGACTGGATGGTATTGTGGGTGGGGGTCATGTGAGGAGTAAAGGTGTGGCCATGGGCAGAGAAAAGAGCAACTAGAGTGCCCTATATAGGAGCTCCTTGGAAATAAATCCAGCTTTGACTGCACTGCATACCAGAGAGCAATCTACACCATTGTTAGGACTTTAGTGCCAACAATCCACTTACATCAGTGCTATAGCATGCGCAGAGAAACGGTATGCACTCATTTCTTCTAGCCCATGTTTAGTACATAACCGTAAAGAAGACGCAGAGGAAATCACTTCTCCAAAATGCCCATAGACATCCCTGTTATCTTTCCCTCGGTGCAAGCAGCATTAAGGGGAGGTATTCCAAATGTGTATCTTGGTAAACTGAAGGTAGGCAAGCGAAGGGACTGAAAATCGACTTCAGCGTCTGATTTAGAGCAGAATCACCATTTAACATTCACACCATTAGCATACCTGGGAATTTTCTTATCCCAGGCACCTGGAGGGCCTCTAAGCTCTGGGGTGGGTGTGTCCATCTGAAGCAATTTGCATTCTAATGTGGGTGGGGCTTGACTGAATGAGTGGAATTGGGAGGAGGAGAGGTGGGGTTCATCCTTTAAATGGGCGGAGTTACAAGGGAACTCACTAAGTCAGAAAATCGTCTCTGTCCCTTCAGACCCAGTAATGAAATATAAAGAATGGAGTCTCCAGGTCAGATCCCAGGTAAGAACATTAATGCCACTTTTTTTTTATTATTATTAATTTGGTTCCACTGATTTAGAGTTTGTATATTCTTCTATAATTTACTTGTTGTTACATTGTTATTCCTTCCTCATAAATTACCCTAGGCAGTTATTATTATTATTATTATTATATTATTACTGATCCTGCCTGATCCATTGGTGTGCTAATATTTGTCTGTATAATGCTTATTATTCTGTTCATGGTTGTCACATGATCATTC